>JAXIVD010003738.1:35000-42918 GCA_036785275.1 Cancer borealis
ATCATCACACACCCTTACTGCAGAACAAACACTGACTGTCTTATGTACCTCCTCCCTCTCCTGTCTCCACCCCTTCCCCTCCTCACCTCTCTGCTTATTGGTACACCCCACCCTGGACCCTCCCCTCCCATCCCCTCCCCTCCTCCTCCACGCCTCAGCATAGCAAGAAGAGCCCAAGCAGAAGAGCAAAACGTGAGAATCAGTATAACACGTTCTTTCTCTCCTCTCGCCTCACACAACTCACGTCCCAGCGACGCCTCAGTAAGACTAGTGTCACGCGTCAAGGGAGGAACACGTCGGTTATTGTGTGTTGATCCATAATGCTTCCGTTGGCCCGCAATGGAACAAAGTATTGGGTGGATTCTGCGGGTTTGTGTTTGTGAAAGGTTGCTAGTTGACGTCACTAGGATGGGATGGTGAGCCGGTGCACTGAGCTATCTAGTCACGCCTTGTTTACTTCCCTCCCTCAGCCTCCCATCCCTCCCTTCCCTCCTTTCACTCCCTCCTTTCTTCCCTTCCCTTCCTTCACTCCCTTCCTTCCTCCTTCACCTTTTTACTGCCTACTTTCCTGAAAAGCACATTATGGGTCCACAATATCGCTGGATTTTTTGCGTAAATTTATCACCGTCGCATGATCGTACAGATAGAAGCAGGTCTTGGACAAACACGCACACACACACTCACACTCTTTCTCTTTCTCTCTCTCTCTCTAATTTTCTCTCTTTATGTCTCTCTCACATTGTTTGTCCAACGCAGGCAGCAAGATGTGTCAAAGGATTACGTGAGGAAATAAATGTTCTTGCTTAACTTTATTATCCACTGCTTATTATTATTTTTTTAGTTGAGAAAATTCTGGCGACAACAAGTGCTTTAAAAAAGAAATTTGAAAACCAAATTTCTGTCTTCGCCTCGTTTACTCTTGAAATTCGCTTGTGTCATCTTGAATCATGCGAGAACCCACTACCCACCACCACCACCACCACCACCACCACCACCACCACCACCACCACCACCACCACCACCACCACCACCACCACCACCACCACCACGGCAATAACATAACAGAGGAAACGGATGAGGCTCTTTGTCTTACCAAATAGTTCCTTGGAATTTCGGTGGTTTTGCTTTATCTAGGCATTGTAAGGTCGACAATGCCACCCCATTTACATTATATTGAAGGTCCGATCACACATGTTAACCGCAATGGCAAATATCGACCTAAGTTCCTTCAAACGCTACTACCTCTGTGAAAATAAATCATGTTTTACTCGTAAGTCTTGAAGGAGAAACGCAAATCCTCATGAAATTCAACTTGCCTTTATTGTTTCCCATTTTGGAGGAAAAGGAAGAAGAAGAGGAGGAGGAGGAAGACGACGAGGACTTAGAGAAGGATGAGGGCAATAAAGAAGAAATGAAGAAGGAGAAGGAGAAGGAGAAAGGAAAGACAGATGCAAATTAGGAAGAGAAAGAGAGGCAGATGAAAAAAGAGGATGAGGATGAGAAAGAGGATGACGACGTGGAGGAGGATAGATAATATATATCCATTTATCTATTTTTATCTATTTTACCTGCCATCATATCTATAATTCTTCCATAAATCAATCCACAAGTCGCATTACTTTCTCCCTCTTACTGGGTGTGAACCGAGCCTAGCGAGTGGTTATGAAAAATGGATTACGTGCACACACACACACACACACACACACACACACACACACACACACACACACACACACACACACACACACACACACACACACACATACACACACACACATAGAGGCGCTGCTCGGCTTGGGGGGGGCCGGGGGAGGGAGGTGTTTGTTGCATTTGTTAATTATGTGTGACGCGAGCTGAGTGTGCCAGTTGGGTGCCATTATAGAGTGCCAGATCGTATTTGTGAGACGTTGAAAAATAGTGGTCGTATCAAACGTACACACGCACGCACACACACACACACACACACACACACACACACACACACACACACACACACACACACACACACACACACACACACACACATGCACACCTACACTCACACGCAAGATACAGCACACAGAGAGAGAGAGAAGATTGCATTGAATTTGAATAGTTTGCACGCGGAATGGATACTGGATTGTTGTTAAAGTTAAGTTAGATTAGTTTCTGCAAACAGTCTACTAATGCATGTCGGTATCGAGAGAGAGAGAGAGAGAGAGAGAGAGAGAGAGAGAGAGAGAGAGAGAGAGAGAGAGAGAGAGAGAGAGAGAGAGAGAGAGAGAGAGAGAGAGAGAGAGAGAGAGAGAGAGAGAGAGAGAGAGAGAGAGAGAGAGAGAGAGAGACGTAATTCTTGATACACACGTCGTTTTTCCACGTCGAATCAGGCCAGCCCAGATAAGAGCCTCAAATTACAGGTGATTACAGGTTCTCATGTTCTGGCGCCGATAATTTTATGGCTCGTCCTGAAATCCGTGATGAGAGGTTCATAAACCATCGCTTGTCTTTATCTCTTTGCAATCATCTCTTTTACGTTTCAATATTAGGCGATGGAAGAGGTTGAGATCGCTGGAGGAAAAATTATCTCGCTTACTTATAAATTATCTCCTTTGAAATATCAGGAAGAGTTTTAATTATATATTTCCGTGAACTTTGTCACATGAATATATAAGGTCATAAGTTGACTCCAGTGTCACTAAACAAGATTGGTGATGATTAATGGAGCAGGAAATATATACATATGTGTTTGTTGGTCTTCTTTTCTCTTTCAAGCAATGGCAGGATGTCATTATTCACTCTGCAGATTGAAGTATTACCTTGTTATGCGACCTCGTTTGTTATTCATCATTATGTTGAGTGATTCTGCATCATGAAGGACGAAGGTGATTGTGATTCATGAAGTGAAATCATGAAGTGAAATGAGCCAAGCTGTTATTGATCTGTAAACATTATACTCGGAAGGTTTAACTAAGTAATGTAGAATTATTATAGCACTTGGTTTGCATAGTTTCATAGTCCAAAAGGTGTTGACGAGACTGCAGTGTTAGGATCTGTGTGGGATGTCAGGAAGTCGGAGGAGGACAGTGTGTAAGGTGGGCAAGTGGTGCTCCCGGCGTGACGGTGCGGGGGGGAGGGAAGCTGTAGGTTAATGTTTGTGATAAAAAGGATATCATGAAAAAAGAAAAGTAATTGGACTTATAACTCAACACACACACACACACACACACACACACACACACACACACACACACACACACACACACACACACACACACACACACACACACACACACACACACACACACACACACACACACACACACACACACACACACACACACACAAAAGGACCGTCAATAATCTACTTCGTATCTAGTTCGCTTCTCCCAATCCCCTTTTCCCCTCGCCGTCAGAAAGAGGCCAAGAAGGCCACACTAAGGCCCCGCACTGAGCTTCAACCAATATTGGCAGACTGACGTAATACGCTGACGGAGAATAAAGAGAGAAAGAGAGAGAGAGAGAGAGAGAGAGAGAGAGAGAGAGAGAGAGAGAGAGAGAGAGAGAGAGAGAGAGAGAGAGAGAGAGAGAGAGAGAGAGAGAGAGAGAGAGACAGAGACAGAGACAGAGACAGAGACAGAGACAGAGACAGAGAGAGAGAGAGAGAGAGAGAGAGAGAGAGAGAAAGCTATGTCATATACCAAGGCATTATATCGACTGTGGTACTTGAGAAATCGAAAGACTGTAGAATAATCCATTTTATGTCATTGGGAGAGGAGCACTAAGCTAGATAACCTTGAATCATGCAACGGAGTAAGAGAAGAAATAAGAGAAAGAAAATGTTAGAGTTTTAGTTTGCTACTACAGTGCAATTGTTGTTTTTGTATAGTTTACGTAACCAATAATTAAGATTTTAGAAGTCAAAGTAAACTCTGGATTATATTTTGATTTTGGTGTGTCTTTCTCCTTTTTTTTGAGATTCGATGCAGACAGACAAGTTTGTTCATAAAACTAACTTACGACATGGACAGTAGGCAAAAGCAATATCTTTCTCTGTCTTGAATTCGATATATCTACTCGTGTAACGGAAAAAGGCTCCACCTCCGCCTTCCGCGCGAGGGACACTCCAGCACCACCCTCTCCTCTCAACACACTCCGATCCCTGTGTATAATGAATGATGTCTTGAGAATAAATAAAAAATAAACTTGGCTGAAAGGACACATCCACAACAACAAAAACAGAAATCAGTATAGAATAAAAAGATTAATTGAGTTTTGAATCAATTCTCAGAAACGTTCTCTTCATATTCTTCCCCCAAGGTCCCTCCTCCTCCTCCTCCTCCTCCACCTCCTCCTCCTCCTCCTCCTCCCCCTCCTCCCCCTCCTCCCACTCCTCCTTCTCCTCTTTCATCGCCTGATACTTTGTCAATCGGTGTACACGTAACACACGAAACGTTTCGATATAACACTATCATTGTGTTCCTTTTTTTGTGTGTGTGTGTTTGTGTGTGTGTGTGTGTGTGTGTGTGTGTGTGTGTGTGTGTGTGTGTGTGTGTGTGCGTGTGTGCGTGTGTGTGTGTGTGTGTGTGTCCATGCATCAGTCATAAGGTGAGGTGAAACATAAGCTCAGTTGAAAAAATCTTTGGGGAGCAGAGGAGACTTTTCTACAACAGAATGGCTGACAAATCCTTACAATATAAAAACAAAAACTTCAATGGTGATGGTGGTAGTAGTAGTAGTAGTAGTAGTAGTAGTAGTAGTAGTAGTAGTAGTAGTAGTAGTAGTAGTAGTAGTAGTAGTAGTTTCTGAAGTGTTAGTTATAAATAAGGAAACAAAAGCGAAACACACTCGAGCCTAGAAGTGGATCCAAACATTTAGGTAACTCACGATTGATGAAACTTAAGCTCCATCTCTCGCAAGCTATCTTGATTTATTATTACTTTTTTTTGTTGTGGAGAGGGCGGGGAAGGGAGAGTTAAAGTAAACTGAAAATTGTTAAACTTTTCATACTTCAGGATTAACTTCCCGTCAAGTTCTTAAGAAAAATGTGGAGCTTTTAGAGATGCGGGTGAAAATAGGGTGAGGCGAGCAATATCTTATTATGTTGGGTTTTATCTTATTTTGAAAGTTTTATCGTGTTTTTTCGTGCCAATAATATAAAAATTCGAGAGGCTGGGAACTGTGTTTGTGTGTCTGTGTGTGTGTGTGTGTGTGTGTGTGTGTGTGTGTGTGTGTGTGTGTGTATATGTGTGTGTGTGTGTGTGTGTGTGTGTGTGTGTGTGTGTGTGTGTGTGTGTGTGTGTGTGTGTGTGTGTGTGTGTGTGTGTGTGTGTGTGTGTCCAGTATACCAAGGAAGAAAGCCACAGACAGGTGACTGCAAACGCCTTGCGGATGTAATCATCACTTGCGGATGATGGTGGTGGTGGTGGTGGTGGTGGTGGTGGTGGTGGTGGTGGTGGTGGTAGTGCTGTTGTTGTTGGTGGTGGTGGTGGTGATAATAATAATAATAGTAGTGGTGGTGGTGGTACCGCCATCTGTGGTCGTGACTAAAATCGTTCAAACAGCAGACAAAGAAACTTAGTGATATGTGTGTGTTTTTCGTCTGCATACCAGTGGTGTGTGTGTGTGTGTGTGTGTGTTGTGTGTGTGTGTGTGTGTGTGTGTGTGTGTGTGTGTGTGTGTGCGTGCGTGCGTGCGTGCGCGTGCTGCAGCTTTGTGTGTGTCTGGGAAGAAAGTTTTCAGTGTAATTCTGTTTACAAAGATAGAAATAGCACAATTTTTTTCTGGTGCCTCTGCCTGAATGTTTGTTTGTCCGTCAGCGTAGAGTTTTGGCCCAACAGTGTAATTCTTGCCCCTTTAGCTCTCTATGAAATCATGCTCCTGTGGTTTGCTGGTGTTTTAGTAGGAAATATACAGGTTATTTATTCCTGGTCTAGGCATAAAGAAGTGTGGTTCTAATGCAGGAAATAGAGGTTTATGCTGCAGTGACGTAGTGGAATTGGCAGCAAAGATTTAAAAGTTAATCTCGCGCTCAATACCAGATTTAAGGTAAGCAGTGCGTCAGAAAAAAAGAAGAAGAATATCGGTCATCCTGCGCAACGCTTTCCCGCCATCGCCCACGTTGGTTGTGAAGCGAAGCTGTGATTGGCTGGTGCTCCGTGACGTCACTTAGTGTTAGTTATTCATGATGGGTCAAGGTGAGTCGCCTTCACACCATGATGGATGGTATTCCAAGTGTCGCTGTTGGTTGGTCACTCATTTATTCATGAGTACGTTCTTATCATTTACTGACTTGCTTTTGTGTTGCTAATATTACAGACGGTGGAAAGAAAAAAAATAGTCATCTAATTATTTTTTTTTTAGTGTTGCAGAGTATAATACAAGGTTATATTTACACCACCAGAGTCATTGTGCATTTGTTTTCGGCTTCACTTTCTGTAAGCTCGATCTACTATAGCACCAGGAACGAGAATTATATATCAATAAAGTATGTGATTGTGGCTTGATATAATTAACTTTAAAACCCCGAGTTAATGCCAGCGAGGCTACCCTGTATCAACCTTTGTGTATGATCGCCTTAAAATGTCAAATGATTTATAAACTATGAGGAAGTGAAGGAGAAATAAGGTTAGAAATATCATACTCGAGTTCCAGAGCGGCCATGGGGAAGAGGGAGACCGAGTGTTTTCTGATTCCTTTCAATGCTTTAATATTGACACTTAATTCCATGTCTCATTACGTTACCCTCTTCAACGGAAACAATAACAAGATCACGTGATATCCTAAACCTCATTAAAGTTCAGCATATCATTTGATTTCAACACAGTTTGCATGAGAATAGGTATTACAGTCGAGTCGAAGCGAGGAAAGAAATGTTAATGTCGCTCACAGGCCTGCCATTCTCAGGCGGGCTATTGGTACTTAACTAGTGCGATGTGCGAGCGGCGGCGTTATCACCCACGCCAGGCAGTAGCGGCGGGAAGGAGGGAGGCTGCCGGAAATAGGGAACAGAACGGAAAAGCTGTAATATGGTTGATACTTTCTCTCCATATTTGGGTAGAAATACGAGGAGTGTGATAACTGAGGCGAGGCTGTTACTACGGGATGTGGAACGAGCTGTAGGAGGAGCACAACGATCTAAAGGAAATTATGGGGATGTTTGTATCAGAGAGAGAGAGAGAGAGAGAGAGAGAGAGAGAGAGAGAGAGAGAGAGAGAGAGAGAGAGAGAGAGAGAGAGAGAGAGAGAGAGAGAGAGAGAGAGAGAGAGAGAGAGAGAGAGAGAGAGAGAGAGAGAGAGAGAGAGAGAGAGAGAGAGAGAGAAGAGAGAGAGAGAGAGAGAGAGAGAGAGAGAGAGAGAGAGAGAGAGAGAAGAGAGAAAGAGAAAGAGAGAGAGAGAGAGAGAGAGAGAGAGAGAGTAGAAAGACTAAACAGTACAGAATACTGGTTTTATCGGCAGAACACTTAATTTTCTTTCTCCTTTCTTCCTTCATAGTAAGTTATCAATCGCTAGCTGTTCATTATTCCTCTTTCTTCTCCTCCTCCTCCTCCTCTTCTCTCCATAGCTTCCAAAACCTTCTCCGCACCAGTCAGCAGCGGGCAGCGTTGAAGTCATACGTACTTGTAAGGATAACATCACCAGGGGAAGGAAGGGAAAAAGTATTGCAAACTCATGGGATTCAGTATCGCATCGGGCATCCGGTATCCTGACGAATGGTTCCCGCGGGGCTGCACATAGTGGTGGCTGCAGGGGAGAGGAAGGAAGGAAGGAAGGAAGGTGTGTGGAGGAGCTATTTGCAGCCCATGTCACGACTTGTTATTGTCACCTATCACGTGGCAGGATTCATCATAGCAGGTAGAAGAAAAAAAACATTATTTTTGACATTTTGAAATTTTGCTTGCAGAAAACTTTTTATTTATTTTTTTGAGAATGCACGATACAAG
>JAXIVD010003739.1:0-17500 GCA_036785275.1 Cancer borealis
GTGACATATGTCGCCTGATTCGGTATTTTGGTTAGAAAGAGTCTGGTATACTATCCCTGTGATCACTGTGAAGGTTAGGGAGAGCCTCGCAGGGATTCCAGGGGACTGTACGTACCCTGTGTTGGTGTATGGGTATTGTGATACAATGGTGCCTCTTGATTCGAACTTAATTCGTTCTTTTCGGCTGTTCGAATTGAGAAAATTCGAATTAGGAAGCAACTTTTACCATTGAAATTAATGTAAAAACAATTAATCCGTTCCAGTTTATTTTAAATAAAAACTACTAAATAAAAAAAGATTTACCAAACACTCCTCAAACCAAACACTAAATTGATTTACCAAACACTCCTTTAGCCACATCAGCATCCTTTATTGTCTCTTTGTGCTTCAAAAATGTGCAGATCGTAGACTTGGCCATCCCGTACTGTGAGGCCAGGTCAGAAACACGAACTCCTCTCTCATGTTTTTCTATTATTTCCTTTTTCATTTCTATATTATAGCGCGTAAGCTTCCTTCCACCAATTGCACTGTCACTTTTCACTTTCTTGGAAGCCATAATGAGGGCTAATTTCAAAAAAATATGCAAAAATATCAAGCACAACAGAGAAGTGTTCACAGCGGAGAAGTGCAAGCGAGACTGGCCGATTGGCGGGAAGGCGGCGTCGGCCGCCGCGTGTGTTTGTGTTCAAATTGGAGGATAAAATTTGTTCGCCAAATGAGTTCGGATTGGGAAGTGTTCGAGTCAAAGGGTGTTTGAAAAAAGAGGTACCACTGTATGTGGAATACAGATATCTACTTGAGAGAGAGAGAGAGAGAGAGAGAGAGAGAGAGAGAGAGAGAGAGAGAGAGAGAGAGAGAGAGAGAGAGAGAGAGAGAGAGAGAGAGAGAGAGAGAGAGAGAGGCTTGATTTGATTTCAGTACAGCAAATGACAGGTTGACAGGAAATGTGACAATACAAGCAACAGAGGCAATCATACCAGGAAAAAAATTAAGTGATTTGTTGTTTGTAGATGATATACTGTATATATCCGACAGAGGATTATAAGAAACAATTTAGTGTATAAAAACAAAGCTGATTTAAATTGTGAATAAGCAAAGTGGTGTAAAATATGTAGTTCTGTGGTAATATGGTCATGAATGATGAACAATTGAAACATATGCAAAATGTATTATGTTTGTGTGCAGATACTGCAGCATCAAGGCACCATGGAGGCAGAAGTGAGTTACTGGGTATGAAAAGACAAATACTGTGGAAAACTGTAAAAATGAGACTAGATACGTTGACAATGCAATGCAAACAGAAGAGCTACTAACAAAAGGTGATTTGATGGAGATTAAAGGCAGGTGGTTTGTTGGAAAGGGTGAATCAAGGGTGAAGTGTGAAATGTAAAGTGTAAAGGGTGTCAAAACACGATGGTTTATGTCATGGTTATATCTATTAAATAAAATTATACTGAAGGGCCAGCCCGATGAGAATTCCACCAAAATGTTTAGCAAATTAAAAAGTTCTTAAGACAGTATTTGTATATTTGAAAATAATGCCCTTATAATATCTAAAGTACAACATATATATAAAAAAAAAGTAGCTCCCTTTCCTCTAATAATTCTAGTTTAACTACTATGAGCAATTTCACTTGTGGGCAAGATTACTTCACAGCAGTAAACAGTTATTCCTACAATCAAGTATCGGAGGATATTATTGTCCAATCACTGTCATATAACTTCGATCATGGTACATAATGTTTAAAAAAAGGAAGCAAAATGGGTAAATTACAGCCACCCATTCCACGCATTACTATTCATGTCTATGGGCTTATAATTTAAGTTTACATATCTGCATACAATCTAAACAAAATACTCTGTTACATGTCACAGTGCATTTTCAGTTTTGTACCCTAAGTTATTCAACTATTATAATTAAGTCACATAGAAAAATTATATATATATATATATATATATATATATATATATATATATATATATATATATATATATATATATATATATATATTACACGCACAACCACATGGGGTCAAGACGGGTGTAGTGGCCCTCCTCAGAGCAGCCATGGTCAGTTGTTGACTGAACCCCCAAAATTACACTACCCTTTCCCTCTGCGAGAAATGGAATTATACAGAATGAAGGACAGTGAACTTAGAATGAACACACAACACAGTATTGAAAATCAAAGAAACATGAAAATGCAAAAAGTCCAAACAAACACCAATAGTGAAATGGAGTGAATGAACGGGACTTGATTTGACTGACTGTGCACATTTTTTATTAAATTTTTTTTTTTTATCCTTTACCCGTGGCCTTAGATAGTCTGCCTCCGCCCGTTAGTAGCGTAGGTTAGATTTTTTGAGTGACGCCTCGTTTCACATAGAGACTCATGCTGCCAGCGGAAACTCCATCCGCTTAGAGCTTTGCAGACCTGTCAAGGATAGTGTTATGGCATGTGGGTGATCTTAAGCCACTTGGCAGTATTACCATAGAAAAGTGGCCAGCAGGTGTGGGTGGGTGTGAATTTTGTTCCAAAAAATGTTGTAGGTATGGTGTGGGTGTGGGCACAGACTTCGGAGGTATAGAGTAAATAATGCTGGTGCAGGACAGAGTTGAGCACCCTCACAGACCTTTACCTCCCACCTAAATAAACTTAAAAACGTTCCATAGAGCTTTCTTATCAACTCTATCATATGCCTTCTTTAGGTCTATAAAGGCTGCATGCAATAAGCGATTCAGTAATCATACAACAAAAGAGTGCTATCTTTCTCTCCTCTCGCTCAAAATGAATAACCGCTGTGACTAAGGATTAAACAGTGACCCTCATGACATCAGAGCTACCCAATCCCTCTACATTTTGGGAATTAAATTTCAAGATATCATCAAATAGATGTTACTAAGAAAAGTAATGAAGAAAACTCAAAACATTATGAAAAAGGCCTCCTAACCTGGCTAGTACAGTGGTAGCACGCTGGCCTTGCATTCGCTTGGTTGGCAGATCGAGTCCCCGCCTGGGCCTGCGATGCTTAAGTTGTTTATTGGGGAGGAACTGCTGTGCTCAAGCACCACAGTGAGGGGTTGGGCTTGCCTGGCTGACGTTCTGGAGAGCATCTTCATAGGTGGATACCAGAACTGAATCAAGCAACTTTAATTTTAACTTTAACTTTAAAAATAGTACAACAAACAACATACTCTTTTCTATGTCTTTGGTAGATCATAGGGTAGGCAAATTGTTCACTAAGATTTAACTCTAGATAACAGTCCATGACAGAATATGGGTATAATTATTGTACTGAAGGTGTCAAAACTACGGGTTGGTGTTACTGTTACGATTTAGTTGTTTCAAGAAGATCCAGTACATGTGATGAACTTAATTACTCCTGCTGCTGCTGCTACTGCTGCTGCTGCTGCTGCTGCTCTTGCTAGATTCAGAGCGGCGCCGTCTCCTGTCTCGAGTTCTTTCCCTGCTTCGTGACCTTCTGTCCCGGGATCTGTCTCTTCGTTCCCTTGATCTGTCCCTCCTGCCTCCTCTATCTCTAGATCTATCTCTCCTATCCTTAGAACGGTCCCTTCTGTCTCTAGATCGGTTTCTCCTTTCCTTTGATCTGTTCCTGTGCCTTTCTCGAGACCTGTTGCTGCGAGAGTCCTGAGAATGGGTGGGTCTGTCCCTCGACTGCCTTTGTCTGTCCCTGGTTCTGTCTTTATGCTTTTCATTGTGATCCTTATTCTTGTGGTCTGGAGAATGTTCCTTTTCAGTTTTAATAATATTTTTGTTCTTATTTTCTGGCTCTTTTTCCTGTTCCTCACTTTGCATGTTCTGAGCTCCCTTAACCTCATCCTTGCCTTCTTGTGGTGGTGGCGGCTTGTGGCCAGCCTTGTTGATTTCACTTACTTTTCCATTTATAGTTTTCTTGCCTTCATCTTCCTCTTCCTCTTCTTCTTCATTATCCATGGCTTCATAATCAAGAGCAGTTTCATCAAGGTCATCATGTTTTTCTTTCTTCCTAACATCATACTGCTTGGATTTTGAATCATCTTGATCCTTCTTTACATCTGAAAAATAAATAAGAAATATTGCAAGTTTGTACACATTTTTATAAGACAAAATTAAAACTTCCTGGAAACCTGTGCTTCTTGCCAAACCAGTAGGAAAGACAAGATAATCTGGGGTATTTGAATATACAGTGTGAAGCAGCTGGGGTCAACCATTGGCACTGCTGTCTGGCTGTAGTAGAATCTGGGTGACATATATATATATATATATATATATATATATATATATATATATATATATATATATATATATATATATATATATATATATATATATATATATATATATATATATAAAAAGTTAACTATTTCACCAAAAATATCATATAAAACATATGCATGCATGTGTATGGGTACAAGAATGCACATACTGTATCTATATGAATGTATACAAGCACAAGAATATATCAGAAAAATGATCTGAAAAATTCAATAACTTAGCTTACTATTGAACTATTAAGAATTATCAGTTATGAACATAAATGAATTAATAGACACTCACCATTCTTCTCTGAGTTATTTCTTTGTCTATGCATCCTTCTTCCCCTGCAAAAGGAAACCATAGAATATTATAAATATAATGTAACATTATATAAAATAATGTAAGAAAATATTGAATGTAGAATATATACTAATCAAAGTGTTATGCAAATAATGAGTGCTCTTGTAGAGGGAAACAATGAATTGGGAATAACATATGATAGTATGTAAGAGTTCACTGGTATTATTGTCATTACTTGAAAGTATCAATGCTCCTTCAGGTTTCAAAATTCAATATAGGTGATCTACATCCAACTGCATACAAAATACTCACACATCATTTGCACCATATTCAGGTCTTTCCCTCTGATTCTGTAACTTCTTCCTCAGATCATGGTGGCCAAATCCTCCCTCTTCTCTGGCTGCCTTCCAGTCCATATTTCTGCCTTCCCTGGAGTCTTCTTCAGCTCTCGTCTTCTCCTGAGCCTCCCGCCAGTCATGCTCTCCTCCACGTTGTCTATCACGGCCATTCCGCCAACCTTGGGGAGCCCTTCCATCTCTGAAGTCTCTCCTCATTCTGTCCCTGGAGTCTCGCCAGTCTCCCTTGATACCCTGGTCTCTATCTGTTTGACCCCCATACTTGGAGGTTTCGTTGGGCTTCCCTCCATTTTCCTCGTTTTCCTTGTGGCGCTGCTCTCGTTTACGTCGTCGTTCCTCAATCTCCTGGTCTCTCTCCTCCTGTCTTGTCTGCCGCTCTTGTTCTCTTTTCATCTTTTCTTCATTCATTTTCTTTAGAGAAAAGTATATTCTTAATAAATTATCATACTATAGATACATCACTGATTTACCAGCTTTCTTGGTTCCAAAACATTGCCGGATTAACCATTTTGCCACGCCAGCTAAACCTCTGACTAATTTCTTGGATTGATATGGAACGTTATTCATGTCTTGACACCATTACCAACACTTGCATCTCTCTTAGAAGTCATAGGTAGAGTTCAATGTGAGAAATAAGCTAATAATCTCATACAGCTGAGGCATCACCACCAAGCTGTGCTATGTAAACAATTCAGGTGAGTGTGCGCTACATACAATGGCATCTGTATCTGTCTAGTAAACTCCCCAAATACCCAGTCTTAAGATGGGATTATGTTCTATTGCAAGGTGAAAATAACTAAAGTGAAAAACGTATTTACAAACCATATTTGATGGCTTATAAGGCAACATCATATTGTTTCAACCAACAGTGGTATTATAGCTACGCCATTTGCTTAGAAATAAAGTTTTAGATGAATATATACATGTCATAGTACAAAAATAAGTAAATTTACAAAAAATCAAATAAAAATGCTCCTTTTATGAGTGTAGCAGAGAATGTATTTGAAATGATGTGGTTTGGTGCATGGCGCTGATTGGGTGAAGCATCACTGCCTGTATCATATAGTTTATAAACAAAACAGCATTAGTGGTGTGTAACATTACGCTTCAGATTTTAACTGTTGTCTCAACAAATACACGGACATGTGTAGTTCTTCTCAAAGCATATTGACAACATCAGACATATTGAATAAGTTATTGTATAGAAAGTATTTACAAGGTAAGTAGTTATCTGTTATTGGTTACACGAGTTAAGCCCCAAGACAATTACACGCCTTGACATAGACGATGGGCATTGATTTTCATGGGACTGAAGGAGGTGCTATACCATTAGTTGCTGGAAAATCAGTGATATATCTGTACTTAACAATGTGAGTGTTATATTTGTTACACATAGAAAATAAAAACAAGCAACATTCAGCAGCAAATTAGAAAAAAGTTTCGAGCAGACAAACACACCATGGTGGAGAGTGAATGTCTGCTTTGTACTCTCATGAGAGAAAGGAATTACCTGAGCTGAAAGGGTCAGAATTTATTCATTTATTTATTTTGTGTGTGTGTGTGTATGTGTGTGTAAAAAGTAAAGCAATAACAGAATTTCATGTGTGGAGAACGGTGAAGAATTCATGAGTGAGGACATCAAAGACTAGATATGTTCGCTCTTTGAGATGGAGCTACAATGAGAACCCAAAAGAATGAGAAGAGAAAAAAGTTAGGTATACCAGAGGGATGATATGAGGCAAGACAAATAGAGGTACTACTGGTTAGTCAACAATGATATGAAACATGCTCTTTACCTGAAGTTGGTCATAAGAAATGGTCCGCCTCTGTGCCTGCCTCCAGTGTGGTGGGGTTCGGCTGCGTGAATGGCTACGGGACCGAGATGGAGTGCGGTATCGCTAAACACAATTAAAGACAACAGATGAGGCAATCTTGTGGATGCAACATAGACGAGAAGTCAATTGTTATTAAGAACATGGTGATAGATACATATGGTGCTGCCTCAACATTAATCTCACTACAGTCAATGTGTTAATGAAAAGAACATGAGAAATCACCTACAATATGTTGCTATTAATAATAAAATAATAAAATAAATAAAATAAATAAACAGATCTATCTATCTATATATCAGACTGTTATCCTCCTAAAGGGGATAGCCAAGACAAGGCATGCCAGGGTTCAGGGAGACATTACTCTCCCCTCCCCCTCTGTGCCTTGTCTTTTAGTACGAGAATATACAGAGGAAGGGCTTCCCAGACCACTCGCTCCGTCCCTTTTGTTGCCTCTTACGAACACAGAGGGAATGAGGCGTCAAAGACTATAGAATAGAATACGATAAAATCTGAGAATGAAATGGAATCAGGATAATGAAGTCTTACCAAGGATCCTCTCCCTTTGACCTTGCGGCCACTCTTGGTGTAGGCTCGTACTGTGGAGCGGGTCCGCTCCCTACCTCTATCAGCTCGGCCTTCTTCGTCATTATTTTCTGGTCCAGCACGATACAGAAACCGATTCTTGGGGACATCTGGGATCTCATCTGGATTAATAATTGACAGAGAAACCAACGGATGACTTCTCATCTTGCCTGTGTCCCCACCGGCCTCGGAGCCATCGTCCTTCACTTCACCTTCTTCACCAGAGCTGATGAAGTCCATTGACAAAGCAAATACACAGTAGAAAGTACTGAATCATATCATCATTATTGGTACCTTAGTAATCTGTAATGCACAGGATCCAAGTATATAATATGTACAGGTTTCTCGAAAGATTGGGATAATGTGTCCCACTCATCTTTTTTTTTGTTTTAATTTTCTCAAAAGAACCAAAAGTATAACTGAATGTTTGTAACCGATTAACTACTTATTTTGACTCAAGTAAGAACTCCACAAAAAAAGAGAGAGAGAGAGAGAGAGAGAGAGAGAGAGAGAGAGAGAGAGAGAGAGAGAGAGAGAGAGAGAGAGAGAGAGAGAGAGAGAGAGAGAGAGAGAGAGAGAGAATTCCTTAAGTCCCTGTCATCATATTTTACAAGACATTCTTCTTGCTCATAGAGCCTCTACCTGACTCATGTAGATCCTTCTTCTCATTCTCTCTCACCTTTGCATGCTACACCTAACCATATGTACCACTCCACAAATTGTTTCTCCACTATTAAATGACACATCAAACTTTCTATACCATCCATTCTGTTCATACTACAAGTCCCTCTTAGATCTTTCTATCTACATATCAGGCTGTTATCCTTCTAAAGAGGATAGCCAAGACAAGGCACGCCAGGGTTCAGGGAGACATTACTCTCCCCTCCCCCTCTGTGCCTTGTCTTTTCATAGGAGAATATACAGAGGAAGGGCTTCCCAGACCACTCGCTCCGTCCCTTTTGTCACTATTCTGATGAACCACAAGGATTGCAGTGATACAATTACTGTAGTCCCCAGCATAGAGCTAACCAGATTCAATCCAACAATATTATACACAAATAAATATAAACTTTTCCATCTTATTCTGCTCATATGCATGAGTAACCAACCTTTCATTTTTCTTGTATTTCTGCTTCTTTTCTTTCTTCTTCTTCCTTCTTTTCTTTTTCTTATCCACATCAGAATCTGATTCTGATGATGACACAGCATCCTTCTTCTTTTTGCGCTTTTTCTCTGGAAAACCATACATCCTCATTTTTGGTATATATTTCATAAAGCTAGTTTTTTTTTTGTTTTTTTTATCTTACATTACTTTTCATTATCTGAATTTAAAGCAAATTCCATCTCTCCAACTTGAATTGAGTTAATTTTCTTGCAAGTTTCATGTACGTAAGTCAATTTGGCACTGGCAGACATTTTGTTTTAAGAAAATAACACACCACTCAATATAGAAAAACACACCTAAAATCTATCTACATAGCTGACACTTGTTTTTTTAATCTTCCTCATGTGTGACCATGTTAAGATGACTCACCTTTAGATGGTTTGGACACTGAAGGGAGGATGAGAAGATAAAATGATAAGGATATACAACAGTGGAGTAGATGCTATGGGTGTAAGAGGAAGGTCTCCTATAAAATGGAAGGATAGTGCTGGAAGGGATGAGAGAGTGAGAGTACAAGAGTACAGAACATATGAACAAACCTCCTTGAGAGAGTTACAAGGGACGGGTACCAGAATAGATAAGATACAATGTGAATTTGACTGATTAGAAGTATTAACATTTTTTGGGGGTATTTACGGTGATTTCAGAAACAAAGACCTTTGCAAATTGATTGTATTGATGAAGTTTTTTTTTTTTTTTTTTTTAGGGTACATCAGTCACTATGAATATAAATGAAGAATGGGTTACTGATGAAAAGGATAAAATACAAAGACCATTACTTATTTGTTATACACATTTCCACTTTCCTTACCTTTTGTTTTGATGGTACGCTGCAACACTAGTTCCCCACAGTTGGAAATCACTGCCGGCTGAAGGGGGCGACTGCGATTATCGACGGGAAGGTTCTCAATGGTCACCACTACCTCCTGGCCGCTGACCACACGCCCAAACACCACGTGTTTCCTGCAAAATCAAGTTCTCACATTAAACCCTTCTCATGTCCAATCTCACATTAATCTTAAATTAGTTCTGTTTATATACAAGGAAATGCTTACTAAATCATCTGAACTGTCTTGGAGCCAAACACACTTATGTTAGCTATGGACATTTTTTAAGTCAAACATTGTTAAACTAATTTCAAGTAACATCACAACTTAAGTTTTTTTCTCTGTTTACTGTATCTTAGGTGTGCAGCAAAGAATAGTGATGACACTTAGAGTAGCAGCAAATTGTTCAAGTCATATTTTATTGGAAACTCAAACACATTCCTTACCCATCAAGGTGCGTCGCTGGCTGGGTTGTTCTACAGGAAGGACAAAACGATCATTACGGTAGAATAACGAAGCATGAATGTCTGACACAGTGATAAAGGCACGGGGCGGATGTCACCCAGCACCCGGCGGCCGTGGTCTTGCTAGCTGAGTGTGGGGAGAACAATGAGTTACTGGCTGGGAGTGTTGGGAGAGTTCAACCAACTAGATGAACCAAAATGATCCTAACCAACATTTTTCTTTACGAGACTCAATGCTTAAAGATTCCCTCATTAGATGGTTGCATAGGGACATTGATGTGTTGGGCTCTTTAATTAAAAGCTAAGGCCACCTAAACAGTAAAAAGCAATAATGTAGGAATTCTTCATTCATATGGGTGCCTTTACCCTTAAAGTCAATATTCATACTCTGGCTATAAGAAGCACTTTCTTCAATGTTAAGAATACAGTAGTCTCCCGAGTTCCACGTTTGGAAAACTGTTGAATCATGAAACTGGCATATGTTTACACGTCCGTCTTTATTATAGCCATCAAGACAAAGTTGCACTTTTATTGCTTTTCTGTGCTCTTCAATGATTTTCACCACAAATCAGTTTGATACATTGCATTATAGTTAAGGACATTTTTTGAAACACACAGCCATCCATGGTATCCAGTGTATACACTGTTCATTAGTGGTGACACCATAAAAAATAACTGAGTGAACCGTTGCCTTTTCCAAGAACTAGCATGCCGTGCTGTTAATAATATAATGAACATGGATACACTATCACCATTCCCATGTATACAGCCATAGGACATGTAATTACTGACCGAATCATTCCTAATAGGAAATTTAGTGTTATTCAGATGCAATTTTCCTTAATATTTAGGTAATATTTCATAGGATCATCTGTAATGGAAATATTACAATCTAATCAGTGATGTAGGGGCTGCTATTTTTGAATGAACAAAATGATAACGTGGAACTCATAAAAAATGGATGGAGATGTCAAGAAAGGAGATATTTTGTGCTCACTGCAGAAGTGGTGAATTACATTTTGAGTGGCGCTTGCAAAACTATTGTATACAGCTTAAATTTCTTCATACTAATTCATCTCATTAAATTTTTGTCTCTATTAGTTAGTTTGCACGAACTTTATTTCAACTTTTAATTAGAAACAAAATATTTCAATGAATTAATCAGGCCAAATTCTTCCAAGCTTTATCAATATTATTTGCTTTGCAAATAATCATTTTAAATATTCTAGTTTCTTACTTAACCAACTTAAAAAATATACTACAGGGAATCAGTATAAACATTTTACCATTTACTGTTTTCATACAGCCTGGGAGTAATGAAGCCACACTGAGGCAGCTAACCAACAATCTGCACACTTGGGTGAACAAAACATCGCAAAAGCTAAATTTCAAATGTTAATTAATGTAAGTAGAAAAGTGTGCGTGCCTTGCCTTGGCTACCCTCCTTTGGGGGGATAGTAGCCTGGTTTATAGATAGATAAATAGATAGAAATTTTCTGAAGTGAAAACAAGTAAAATATTTTTGTTATTGACAAACAAAATTTTATGGATTGAGTAACAAACAAAAACAATGATGATCATGTTATAATGCAAAAAGGTAATACATATATATTTCGGTTAGGTTAGGTAATATATAATATATATGTGCATTACATTCTCTCAACCACTTCAAGCTGAAAGATAGTTTAGAAGAAGAAATATTAAATTTGAAACAACACGAACGCATAGTATAATCAAGAAATAAAAATAGATACTGGTGACATCACTCTGAAAATGCCACAAAGCTTTCACCCAAAAATGATGCACATCCACTTGCAGTCTTAAATTGATAAACGTATATACGTTGAAAAACTTGATACTCAAAAGGCAATACAAATTGAACTGTTGGCCATTATACTCACATGAAGAACTGTGAGCCATTGGTATTCTGTCCCTTGTTGGCCATTGACAGCAAGAATGGTTCCTCATGGTGAAGGTCAAAACTTTCATCTGGAAGGTGATGTGAAAAACAGCAGCATTATTGGACCAATTGGCTTAAGGCATAAGAAATAAGGACAAAACATGAGACAAATGCAGCTTATCGCAGCTAATCTTTTTCTTCTTGAGAGTAGTAATAAATCTACAATGAGAAGAAATACACTAGACGAAGCACCAATTTCTACATCAAAATTAATTTACGTATATGAACATACTGCATATACCGGACCATAAGACGAGATTTTTTGCCAAGTGAACCTTACCATGAGAAAGGGGGTCGTCTAATATAGCGATAATAGCTCAAAACTAAATATTTTCCTCGAAAATTGGGGGTCGTCTTATATAACCAGTCGCCTTATAGTCCGGTATATACGGTAATCATAAAGTAATATACCTGTGAATATATACATTATATACCATTGAAAAAAATGTAATAAAGTTTAACCCACAAGCCATTTTGGCTTTATTCTGAAAATATTTACCAACACTTACCTTCAAACTGTCCCCCATAGATGGACTCTCCACCTGTCCCATTGCCTGCTGAGAAATCTCCTGCCTGGATCATAAAGTCCTTTATCACTCTATGGAACTTCACCCCACGGTAGTGCAGGGCCTTAGCTGTGTTGGTTCCATCTCCCATTTCCCCTTTAAAGGTAAAAATATCAATAACAGTAATAGTATTGCATAGACAACAGTACCAAGAAAAAAAAAGTTAATGCTTTTTACATTCCATCATGCTGTATTGAGGGCAAAAGAGAGACAAGAGGAAACTGATAAACTGAGTGTAAATAAAATAAAGCAAAGATTGATTATTGACTATTCAATGACTACAGCCACCACAGGGTAGCATTTGGCTCCTTTTAGAAAGATTTGACAGGAATATCAAGCTTGACAAGGCTTCCAAAACTCACCAGTGCATAATGCCCTGAAGTTCTCGCATGTTTTGGGGCAGACATCACTGAACAGTTCAAAGACAACGCGGCCAGAAGGAATGCCATCAATTTCTACATCAAAGAAACATCGAATTCGGTGTCCCATCTTCACCTCACCTAAACAAAAAGAAATGGTTATAAAATAATAGTAGTAATGGCCCAATAAATGTGAGGGAAAAAAAATTAATTATTTCAGATAAACTACCATTTGTTCAGGAGAAATGAGCTGTGCAGGATGAATATATATAGCTAGTTGATTATACAACTATGTATAAGAGACTGAAGAGAGATCCAACATATTTTAAAGTAATTAGAATTAAGGTTACATGGGGCCCTTGGCTGTAATTCAGAGAGGAGCCCTTTCTTCGATGAGACGGTAGTTTTTTTTTTTACTAACTTTGGGAATTGGGGACCCTCTAAATGCTGGGGACCCTGGCTGCAGCCCAATCAGCACCCACCTTAATCCGCCACTGCCCATCATAGTTTCCAACTGTAATCACTGGTTAGTAAACAAACCAAACTCAACTTAACCTAACCTAACTAAATTTAACCTAATGGTAGGTCTCCGCTACCCCTCTACCTCAACGGCCATTTATTGAAAACAAATTTTATCTCAGAAAGGAGTAATTTCCAACGAAAAAGTACAGAAGGCACCTCATATAACACTGGATTAATACCAACATAAACCCTATTGATTTGCAAGATAAATAAATTGCAAAATAATCAAATCTTATCGGAAAAAGTTTGGTCTTTGAAATCATTGATAGCTCACAAGTACACATTTCCCAAGTACTGTTAATACTAACTTGTCTAGCGTCTTGGCAGCAAATCTGGAGCAGCAGGGCGTGAAGCTGTGGTACAAGGGATGAGTACTTACCATTAAATACTATCAAAACACACTGTGGAGGGAGTAAACCGGTTGATTAGGAGAGAATAATGATACAGCGTGAAAATAAAATACAATGATGCCATACAGTTATCACCTCTTTGAAGGCATACACACGTACCAATGCACACCTGGTGGTATTAATATACGGGTGTAGGATATATAGATGACTTCCTCTTCGATAAATATGAAGGTAGACCAGTAAGTGTAGTTATATGAAGGGAAATATAGTGTTTCTTCCTCTCACATGGATCCTCACACTACGTCACAAAGCGTCTGCGGTGATAACACCGGGGTTATTCTCACCAAATAAATATATTTAACACAATTAAGGCGTTACATCTATTAAACTAAGAAGAAAAAATAATGAAAAACACTATGTTCTCTATTAGTTTTATCTGGTAATGGTGTTTTATGATTGAGGAATTAATTAAATGCCTGCAGACGCCTTCCAAGAGTTATCTATATAAAGTAGTTTCCATTATAAAAGTTATTTATAAACATATATTGTGTTTTGTTTTGATATGGTTCATGGTGCTATAGTGTTAACATAGGAACATAAGAAATGAGGAGACTGCAGGAGGCCAGTTAATGACCTATACGAGGCAGTTCCTTCAACTCCTTGTCCCCCACCCTTGCACCGATACTAGCCAGACAGGACATGTAACCCGGTGATAATATTTCTTCGTTTTAAACCTACTCTGTTCCTCTACATGTCATTTTGAGGGATGGAGGTGCAGTAATACATTATTTTTCGCCATGTATAGTGAAGAGATATAAAGAAAACCGTGCCTATTAAGTGTAATTTGATAGAACATAACAGAACAAGTTTACGTAAAAGATGTATAGTCAATTAGATAGAGCAGAAAACGCATTATCACCAGTTTAGAGGTCCAGTCTGGCTGCTACCTGCTAACGGTACTACTCTATTTTGTCTATATAGTGTCTCTTTTTCTCTGCTATTTTTCACCTTTTGTTGAACCATTATTTAATTTGGGCTTCCTTTCCAGTCATCTTCAGAGAGGCGTTTCAAGCAGTTTTGGTGAAAATTATCATTTGCGGTGATATTGTGTTTTCAGAAGCGTAAGGTGTGGGGGATGCTTTGGCAGACTATTTAAACTCCGACGAGAAGTTTAAAGCTCTTTAAATCCCTCTAGTGCTCTACCATTTAAATGTCTGTGCTCCTCTTCGCGATCACTACATTGATACGTACATTATTTGCATCATTGTTGTGTTAACAATTGTATATATAATTATGCCTGTTTTTTTTGTTATATATAGTTAATTTAGTTAACAAAACTTAATTTGAAAGAATATGTTATCATTATATGGCGGGAGAAGGAAATATAAGGTTTGAATAGAACGCCCTGTATCTCAAAATTAGTTTTTTTGGACTTCAAATCGATGGGGAAGGAATTTCATAACTCTGATTGCCAATCTGCTTCCATTTTCTATTAGTACATAGTATGCTCTACATTTGCATGCATGGATATGAATATATGTCTCAAGAGTTGGTCACAGACAAGGTTAAAAAAAAGAAAAAAAAAGGGAAAGTTTCGTTGAGATAATCCTATAAACAAAACACTCTGAAACGCCTCCCTTAAGCACACATCTTTGCATACTTTTTATTGTGCAATGGAGATGCTGATGGTATTGCTTCATCAGCTTGGAAGGTGAGGTTATGTGTAAATGTAGTGTGGCTGGGGTGAATGATAAAATATATGACCAAGTGGACATTTGTGTAGAGAGGTTATTGTTAACAAACACTTTCCAACACACGATGATCCACAGTTACACTGTGATAAGAGGGAAGGTGGGAAAGCCTTAGTAACAACAGTAGATGAGAGGGTGATGAAAGGTTTTAGATATGAAGGTTGTAAAGGAAATGTTCAGTGGTTTTCACTATTTTGTTATTCATATTAGCAAAAGTGAGGACCAGAAACAAATGGGAATTCTGGTAAAACAGGAGAGGGAAACAGTTTGTAAAGAGTTAGTAAGTAAAAAGTTACTATATATACTACAGGAGGAAAGTGAATGAAGGAGTTGTAAAAGGTGATGAATCTAGGGTAAATGTATTGAAAGTCCTTAAGAAAAGGTTGATTCAGGTGACAGGGAGTAATTAGCTAGTAAATATGTTTACTTACTTTGTTTACTTTGTAGAATTTCGCCTCTCAGGGCGCAGCTAAGGTGGACCTCCGCTGTAGCCAGGCAGCTCCGCTTCTCTGGTGGTGTGCAGGTACGCCAAAGAATTTGTTCCGGTGCTGGGGTAGCCTGGCGTTGGGGGCTCGTTAGGCACTGATGCCAGCCATCTGTCCAGCTGACGCTTGAAGGAGTCAGTGGATATTCCAGCCAACTCCCTGATGACCTTTGGCACAGCATTGAACAGACGAGCCCCGTTCCTTATAGTTCCGTTATAGTAGCGGAAAGAAAGGGAGGGTATGGTGGACAAACGAGGTAAAGGAGGCAGTCGAGGAAAAAAGGAAAGTATACTAAATAATGTTGAAAAGTTACGGATATAACATTGTAAGGAAGTGTAATAAGGTATCATACGGGTACAAGAGTCCCTCTTCTTAAAGATTAGAAAACGAGAACCCTCGAGTAGGGTACACATCGGAAGGCCTGAACACCTTACACCTGCGTAATACCAATCACTAAATTAACGTTAACTAAATAACTATTTCAAAAACTACGTCATCACCTTCCCCCGACGGAGGCATGGCTCTGTCCTTATTCGAGAGAGAGAGAGAGAGAGAGAGAGAGAGAGAGAGAGAGAGAGAGAGAGAGAGAGAGAGAGAGAGAGAGAGAGAGAGAGAGAGAGAGAGAGAGAGAGAGAGAGAGAGAGAGAGAGAGAGAGAGAGAGAGAGACAGAGACAGAGACAGAGACAGAGAGAGAGAGAGAGAGAGAGAGAGAGAGAGAGAGAGAGAGAGAGAGAGAGAGAGAGGTGGAAGGGAATCTTACTCGCGCGAGGTCTACTCCAGCTCATCCGTGAGTTTAATTCGTGGCTCCTCATTATTCACTTGTTTCTGTTGCTTGGTGATGAAACCACTTCCATGTAAATCAGCGCGTGAAAAACGGATCAGTATCTTTACCTGTGAACAATTTCCTTCTTTTGAGAGAGGAGATACTGGAGTGCCTGGGCTGCCACTGTTCTCCCTCCTCACTCAGGTACTGACAAGGATTATATACAATCCTTGGGTACTGAAGTTAGGGTGAAGGGTGGCCTTGCCTCTTCTGAGCTTCTTCCGGCGTGAAACAGCGTCTCATTCACTCACGGACTCCGTTTGATTACCTTCCGTCACTACACTGACTCCTGTCTGTTAGAAAAATAGAGCTTCAACAAAAAAAAAAGATAAATTAGATAGTTTCGATTCCCAGTTATGCAGTTTGCACGATACAATAATTTCCGCAGCCTCCCTACACAACACCTTACTCAATGACACATATACTATGTATAAAACGCCATCATCCTATCACCGATCCCGTAGAGACGTGCACAGAATGAATAACAAGCCAACACTTCCTCTATTATTCATAACAACCATGAAGCATGATTGGAGGGCCTAGGGGCACGGCCGCACGGATAAAACTTTCACCCCGCTGCCCGGCCTGCTGTGAGACCCCGTTCGTGCTGTGCAACAAATGATGTCACTCGACCCGTCCTCCACGCTACCCTGGCACCCTCCAGCCACCTCTCCATCTCAAGAGCTCCTCCGGCGGGGACGAGTTGCCCATTTAAATGCTTAAGCGTCGACGGTGTCCTTGACAATCTCATTAACCTCAGGACGGCAGCAGAGAGGCTGAATAACACAGGGGTGAAGAGTTCCAGTAATTACAGAGGAAAGAGGACAGGGCCAAGGGAAAAGCCTCCATATCCCTCATTATTATTCATTCATATACTTTTTATGTATATGTCAGGT
>JAXIVD010003739.1:20000-42910 GCA_036785275.1 Cancer borealis
TTTGTTACATCAGGACGTGTCTCTTGCTGCTTCTTTACACCATATGAAAGCTGCAGGTCAACGTGTAGGCGATTTTTTTGTTTGTTTGCTATTCATAACTTTTCTTTCTGAGTATAGTGTATTCAATCCTTTCCTTTTACATCCACTTGCTTCCTGAAATTCTTTAAAATAAGTAAACAGTGTTGGTGATACCAACACTTGTTTGTTTTATAATCTCATATCTTAGGGAGTTCATTTTCCGTCGCAGTACGAGTTCGGAAACAGCAGGTAAAGGCAGGCTAGTTTGTCTCCAACATCACGCTTCGGTGAGGTGAGTCAATCCTGGCGTGCTTCCTTCCTTCCTTCGGCGCACCAGACCTGCCTCACGCTTCAGGGGACGCGGCTGCCTCGCTCAAGGGGCGGCAAGTGTAGGCTAATGGGTTTTAGTTTGCATGGCATTAATTTACAAGCTATTGCATTGCATTCCCTTTCCCCTTTACTCTTAACTCGAGGACGGCATTCTTTGCGTTCATTGGGAAGGATTTCTGCCGTGGGCGGAATGACGTGGGACGCAGCGTGTGCATGGCAGCCAAAGAAACCTGCTTACCACCCTGCCACATACTACTGCTGCCTGCGGTGCTGCCCCGCTCACAGGCACAAATAAATGCGAATCGTCAGTCTTATTGAAATAAAAATAAATATAATAGATAAGTCAAGGAACTTACAATGACAAATACAATGCTGTGACACTGTACGTAATTATGACACCGCCATTGTGTTACCTGTCTCCCATAACACAATACATTCTGTAAGGGCAGGGAGGGAGAAGTGACTGTGTCCAGCCAGGTGAAGACTACACGACAGGTGAACGACCATCCACACGGCAACACAAGACAGTACAGGTAAATCCACTGAGCCACACAGGCGGAGACAGAACGGAGGTAAGGCAGTCCATCCAATAAGGTTAAGGCAGGTGGGGGCGACCATCCTTGGAGGAGGAGAGAGAGAGAGAGAGAGAGAGAGAGAGAGAGAGAGAGAGAGAGAGAGAGAGAGAGAGAGAGAGAGAGAGAGAGCGAGAGCGAGAGAGAGAGAGAGAGAGAGAGAGAGAGAGAGAGAGAGAGAGAGAGAGAGAGAGAGAGAGAGAGAGAGAGAGAACAATCACTCGCCAGGGATGCAAGAACGAAGCGAAAAAAGCAACACCGAGAAGAGGAGGAGAAGGATGAATTGGAGGAAGAACAGAAGTACAATGCAACACAACTGTAACCAGGTGAGGAAGGAGAGGACAGGAGAGGAGAGGAGAGGACAGGTGAGCATGGAGCACTGAGCCTCAGGTGAGCGCAACTATCCAGGTAGGGGCGACTCAGGGTGATGTTCCGTCTCCTTTAAGTGTCGGTCCCCCTGCGTACGTCATTGATCTATTGCCGCCGCACCCTGCCGCCACTCCCCTCATGCCGCCCTCCTCCATGCCCCCCACGCCCTGCCACCTTCACCCTGCCGCCTCACGCCCTGTCCCCCCCCGCCCTGCACCTTCTCCATACCCCCACACCCTGCCACCTTCACCCTGCCGCCCCACCGCCCACCCCTTACTCCTAACATTCGTATCCTTAGGTAACGTGCCCGTCTCCTATCTACACCTTGATCAGTTATTCTTCACCTCTACTCCAGCCTCTTCTGTCCACCCACACCCACGTTCACCAAGTTTCTCTCTCTCTCTCTCTCTCTCTCTCTCTCTCTCTCTCTCTCTCTCTCTCTCTCTCTCTCTCTCTCTCTCTCTCTCTCTCTCTCTCTCTCTCTCTCTCTCTCTCTCTTCTCTCTCTCTTCTCTCTCTCTCTCTTCACTTTACTTTCCTCCTTGTCCGCCATTTTCCATCCCCTTTCTATTTCCGTTTCCTCTTCGTCCTCTTCGCTGTCTCTGCCACAATATCTCTCCCTCCCTCCCTGCCATCAATCCTCTTCTTCGTCCTACATGTAACTTGTTTCCCTTCTCTCCCTCAGCACTCACTTCCAGCTTGTTTCTTCACTTTTCTGAGCTTCCTCCTTTCTTTAACGTTAATATTTTTTTCTCTCTGTGTTTATCAATATGTTCTCTATTTGAATTCGTACATTATGGGGGGTTTTGAGTCTCACGCGACGGAAGTGATATTGGTTTTCTTTATTGATTTGGTGTCGTGGAGGTGTTTTGGCCTCGGGATCTTCATTAGGCTACCGACGCGACACAGTTATAGGGAAGCTGGAAAAAATGATCTCAACATCTTTTTCTTTCTCAGTCATCATGATATCATGTTCACTTTTTATTTCTACGCCACTTGTTTATAGTTTTTCGTTGGTGCGTCATTCGCAGTTACCTGTTTTTGAATCATGTGTTTGCTTCCTGCTTTATTAACTCGCCTCACCTGTTGCTTCTCACCTGTTGTGTATCTCCACCCTGCGAGTCGTCTGCCGCCCGCTGGAAGGGAGACGCCCCGCTCGGATCCTTGCTTGTATAGTACGTATACACAACATGCAAACGAGCACCTGAACAGCAGAGACTTACGAAATGCACTTGATAAAAAGGGACGCAAGGCAAAGTTACTTTAATTTATATAGTTGTCTTGAAACCATAACCAGAAGGAACGATAAAAAACAAAATTAATGACAGCAATTTGTTTTAGAGCCTTCCACTGCAAGGAATGGAGGAATGAAAGGAAATTCATCCTCAAGAATCAGAATGTTAATTAAAGAAACAAAGATACATAAAGTTGTATGAGTCATCAGTGTAACTCTGTCAGCATCTTTATTCAGCCTGGAGACAATATTATTTCTAGTGTCCTCCACGTGGGTCGTTCATCATCGCCTTCCACTCTCCCAGGTGTCCCACTCTCCTCATGGGCTTACGATACAAATGTGAGGATTATTTGCGTACTCTGATATTTATTATTTTTTCTGTACGTCAGTCTCCGAGAATTTGGTTGGGATGAGCGAGGAAGCATTGAGGCTGGTGGAACGAGGGAAAAGTGGCGCAGCTGTGAGGGGCGCGGGTCAGTGGAGTATTGACATGGCTGTATGTTGGCCTCAGCAGATTCCATCTCGTTATAGGAATCTGTCAGACACTTGTCAAGTTAACAGGGCTGCATGTCGCTGCCAGCCGGGCCCTTCCTCCCTCCTCCCTCCATCACGTGTACGTATATCTACGCAATGACGTAAAATAACATTTTCTTAATATTTTGCTTATCAGTACCTGTTGCATATTATAAGGATCGGAAAAAATGTGCGGATTTTGAATCTATAATTGAAAATTGAAAATCTCAACCTATCGTGTATTTTCAATTTTTCTACTCGTCGGAAATTTTTTTTTTTTTGCAAATGGATTTTGTTCTTTTTAAATTATATTGTACACTGGTATAATGTAATACTTCCAGCTAAGTTTCAGGTCTTTTTCACCGGAAACTTTCTTTTCTAGAAAAAAATAGATTTTGATTTTAAGATAAACAAATATCATTATGGTGGATTTAATAATTCACCAATGTTGATGAAAAATATATCAGATATTCCTTATAACAATACCAATTGATACATAAAGCACCCTGTTCAATTGGAATCTTAGTTTAGAAGCTAATATATTTTGTTTGATGGTATCATTTTTTTTAGTAAATAACTATTATTCATGAGATACATACCCATCAAATATAACAAAGAGTTATGTTGAAAAATCATAAATATTTTTCTCTTCTTTTTAAACCATATCCCATTCCAATCCTGCGTCTAGTTCGTTTTTTCATTATATATAATGTATGTAGATGAAGCTCACATCCCTGCTGCCTTCCTGCTGCTCCTATCTCTACTGCCGAGCTGACGTTCTCCTGTGTGACTTGAATACGACCCAAGAACTACCGTATGTAGTCATAAATGGAACTTTTATTGTAGCATAGTTTGAATGAACAAAGGTAAATACTACGTTTGTTTTTCTCCCTTTCTCTTTTTATGTAGTGTTGACTGATGACTGTGTTGAATGGTCCCTACCAAGTTACATTTTCTGTTCTGGTTACGTAACACATTTTTTTTTCATCAGAGGTGCGCAGAAAAGTATTAAATTCTAACAAAGTCTACCAAAGTTTTTGTGAATATTTCTTGTAAGTCACGGAGCAGAATCGATAAATCGGTAAACCTTATAGTCTTGTCGGAAACACAATAGTCACAACGCCTCGAGAACGTCAAAAGAAAAAGAAATACTAACATTTCATGAATAAGACAATCAGTGTAATTACCAGCTCAATAAGAGAGAGAGAGAGAGAGAGAGAGAGAGAGAGAGAGAGAGAGAGAGAGAGAGAGAGAGAGAGAGAGAGAGAGAGAGTAAACGGGGTACATAAAAGTGCATCCATAAGTCTGCACCGCCGCCCGCCTCTCCTCCTCCAAGGGTGTTGGAAAAAGACACGGAATATCGAAGCCTCGTCGCGTCGTCCCGTCCCCCAAACTGCAGCCATTTTTGGACACACAAAACGACTCTATACCTCGGGATTTCCCTTTAGCTCGACCAGGTTATATTTATATGCAAATGTGGGCCTATGGTGTCGGCGGGGCGAGGGCCACACCGCCATTATTTGTCAGCTTACGGTCGTTAACTGGTGTCGGGGTGAGGGAGCCGCAGCGTCCCTGGCACACCTGCTGTCAATAAACAAAACTCTCAAACAAATGACACAACAAACTGTAAACAAACTCAATTGACTTATAAAACCTTACCATTAATTTATTGTCTATATGTGTTTTTTCTAGTGATTTTATTCTTTATGTTCAATGATGCAGATTGATGAAAAAGCAAAACAAGTGATTGAAAAGGTTACCAAGACAAATGAAAGCAGTAATTGAAAATAAATGTACAAAACAAAGAAATTTTCACCTTTGAGTTACAATATAATGCTTTCTCTATTTCTCTATTAATTTATTAATTCATTCATATATATTGATAAACTAATTCATAATTTGATTAATTAATTTATTTATGCATTCATTTATCAATTTTTATCTCAAACCTGAGTTACCAAAGCACAAACTTCATCTGTGACTTAAAGGTCGAGGAGCTGCGCCAAGGACAGGGGAAACTATGACATTCCATGGTGCCATGTGTGCCGCGATACAGTCCTATTCCACGCTGGGGTGCTGCGGAGTGCCGAAGTAGCGGCGTGACGGGCTGGCACATTTACGTACACACGTTTGACTTGGGGGCGGACGTGGCACGCTGGGATAACGTGCTGCCATGTCGGTCGCAAGCCTGATTTCCCTTGTGTCCGCCAGACTATGAATATACGACTTTACTGGTGTTCTCAGGCGTGTCTGCGGCCCGGGGGAGGGAAGGAAGGAAGGGAGGAAGGAAGGAAGGGAGGAAGGAAGGGAGGGAGGAGAGGAAATGCAGATAGAGAAGGAGGAAAATTGGGGAGACGGAAGGAGGGAAAAAAAGAGTTGTGCACCACTTTGAAATTTCTGCATCAGCCAAAGAAAAGGCAATTCGCATACGTCGTAGGAAGGTTTGCAGAGGAAAGTTTTGCAAGTATACATAACATTTTGTTATGATTTTTTTATTTTCTACCTCGGCGCGAAGGTTCTGACAAAGACCAACAAACAGCTGGTGTGAGGCGTGACTTTCCGGTCAGTTAGTCACGAGTTTGACATTGGTAACAGTAGTGGTGGCGGCGGTGGCGGTGGCAGCCCGTCACTGTGTCGATTAGCCGAAGAGAATTCCTGGGCCAATCACGAGAAAGCCACATGGAAGTGTGTGTGTTCAGAATATATATTTTTTATAGTGTTCGTTTCAACGATTCACTGAAGCAACAACTCTAGGTTACAGCCTTTACCCTTTTTCTTGCCCCTTTTGCTCCCAATATGTTTTCCCTTCCGTTCACTCCCCCACTTTGTCCTCCCAAAGCATATCCTCCTCCCTATCCTCTACTCCCCAACACGACACACTTTCCTTCCTCTTTTCACACCCATATATGACCTCCCTCTCCTTCCCTCCTCGACCAAGGAAACGATTCCACCATCGCTCCTCGCAAAGGATCATCACCAAGTGACGCTACCACGAGCCTCTACACATCAACACTACACGCCAAGACAATAATACACTGGTGTTGTTAATAAATTTAGCTTGGTTAGCGTTACAATGACAGGGTCACCCTCACTCACACAACTCAACTCTGATTACATTTGCTCACCTTCGAGTCTCTTGGTCAACGCAGCGAACTCGAGGGAAATGTTCTCACTGCTGCCTTGTGTCATACCAACTTTTCATTGTTATATTTTCCTCCGCGTAATGGCCATACTTGTCCTGGGATGGGCATGTCCTCATTCCTGGGTGTTCGTAGGTGAACCTTTTAAGGATTATTTGGCAAAGGTGAATTAAATACTAGCAAGTCAACGTTGTTTACAGAGCAGGAACGTTTGTATCAATATGAATCAGATGTAGTTTCTGGTTTCCCGTCCAACAAAGTATTAGAGAAGCTGTGAAGCATAGAATTAGTAATATGGATCCTTAATAAAAGACGAGAATACGTGGTGGCAATAATACAAATTATCTCTTGTATTCGTATCATTATGCCATAGTATAGTTAGTGAATTGTTACAAATAAAATCATGTTAAGTTTAGCTCCTAGACTGTGTAACCAAATCAGAGGCCTTCTGACGCCGGCGGCATGACGGAGGCGCCGCAGAGGGGCCTGCGTGCCTTGCTTTTCCTGCTAATGGATCCAGCAACCCACTCTGTGCTAAAACCTAGGACAATGTTTTAATGGGAAAAGGTTGACTGGCCTTAGATATATATAAATATATATATATATATATATATATATATATATATATATATATATATATATATATATATATATATATATATATATATATATATATATATATAGCTATTACATAGGGTTTTGGAACCTCTCGTGGAGTCGATCCATTTGCAATATTGGCTCAACGAAAATATTTCCATAATTTCCGAGTGATCGTTACCTGCGCCTTCTCCAGTCTACCTTTAGACAGCACGAGATAAACTGTGCCCTAGTTTACCTGGCGCGTCCAGAGGCAGGAGACATCCCCGACAGAGTGGGAAGTGTGCGTCGCGCGGGGTGCTGCCAGGGCGGCGCGGCGGCCAGGCACTTGATGGAGGACAATGGTGGGCGTTTCCTCAGACGAATGAACTCTGCTCTGCGGTCCATGCGAGTTTCTGCTTCATGATTATGGGAAGCAGGGAAGCAGGATGGAGCGTTGGTGGGTCGTGCCCGACCTTCCGGCGCGCCAGGTCCTGCAATCATCGCAGCTTCCTGCGTCTTTCAGACTCGGAAATGAACCCATAAATGAGATCTCTGTTGTTCGGGCGACGCGGCGGCGACGTGCACTGCATCGCCGCCATGCTCCTGTGACTCGTTCACACTCCACCTTGACAGTAACTGACGTGATGCAGGTATCCGAGGAGCTTCACACCAGGTGCTCATCCCAGGTAATCAAGAGCAGGGACAGGTGACCTTGCATCAACATACGTATCTGTGTACTGAATTTCTATGCCAATTCATATAAATTTACCCAGGATTAATTTCCTCCTCGGAGAAGACTGAATGGTTCCTTTACTCATTCCTTAAATTTGACAGTGTCACTGCTATCGTCGCACACGATCTGATGACCTACACAACAACACCCCCTGAGTCAAGGCACCAAACCAGTCCGGGGGAATAATTAGCTTCGTCCGGCACTCAGTCAGACAAGTAAGCACGTGTGAGACAGTTTTGAAGGGGAGAGCATGACATGGCCAGCCGAGCACAACAAGGGAGCGAGGTATTGATCCAAAGCTTCGTCACACCCTCGCACACCGTCCTATGGACCAACAACACCTGAGTTCCCTTCACCGATACGACAACCATTAATCTCCCAACACTAAGACTCGCGAGGTGATCTGTTCAGCTTCCCATCGGTGTTACCTGCAAGACTATCCGACGGGAAGCACCTTAGATCATTTCCTTTATCATGGTCACCAGAGAAAACTGTAGATACATCACTGTTCTGAGGGAATGAAGGTGACTCTTACGGATTAACTTACATGTACCTTTAACACTTCGCCTTCCGTTCCTCAATAAACTATCACCACTAACACATCAACAAAACAAATAAACTAGCCTCAATATTGCAAGATCTTCTGAAAAACAAAAACAAAAACAAAACCTAGCTACCAACAGACTCGCCATTAAAGATACATCAAACATTTTTGTATAAGGACAGACTACCTGCCTACGATAATTACCAGGCAGAAAGAGACTCCAAGACGCGACGACAGCAAAAGAAATAACAAGGATATGCAAGTTTCCTGGTGGGGGAAGACGCAACAGGTGCTGATGAGGGCTGGAGGCACGTGAGGGAGGGAGAGGTGGAGGTGGAGGAAACTGAAATGAGAGAGGGAGAACAGGAGACACTTAATGGAGGAAGAACGCGTACGTGAAAGGAATAAGGATGATATAGAGGAAGAAATGAGAAAAGATGTTTGGGAGGAGAGCAAAGAAAAAGAAAAAAAAGGAGAAAGGAGAAATAAATAAGGAAAAAGAAGAAAGGAGGGAGGGAGAAATGTGAGAGGTGATAGGAAGAAAGAGGGAGGAAAGAGAGAGGAAGACGAAGGAAAGAGAGATAAGAGAGACAGCAAGGTAGTGATGTAGGAGAGATGGAGGGAGGGACAAAGAGGGGAGGAGGGGGGATGTTGGGAGGTGATATGATATGATGCTCAAACTACCAGGGAGAAGTATGTTTTCCTGCCATTTTTTATCCTGCTGCAGCTGGCCGTCAGGGACCTGTTGGCTGTTTTATTGCGAGGCGAGCTATTAACCACCTGCTGATGACTCCCTATTGACAGGTGCGAGAGGCAAATAACACACACACACATACACATACACACACACACACACTTTCATGACACTTTTATACTTATCTCCTTGGGTTTACTGTCGATTAGGGGGTCGAGGGAGGACGAGGGTATAAAATCAAGGCAGAACATCAGCATAACTACAAGATAATGAGAAAAATAACAAGAAATGATAGAAAATGTATGAATAAAACTAAACAATCGATGATATACCTTACAGCTTCACCTTTCACCCTACCTGTCCCCTCGCACCTATCTCACTTCTCATCAGTTTACAGTTTTTATTCATCCTTTCCTTACCATTTCTTAGTCTGGTGTCTAACTACTCACTCAGCGTCTCCCACCAACTGTAAGGATTAAGGACTCACTGCTACTTTAAATACATTAGTTAGTTTTACTTTATTCAATCTACAGGTAATACTGCACATTTTCTAATTGCCTCAGTCTACCTGCACGCCACGCACACCCAGGTCACGGCCAGCCAGCAAGGATGACACGACCAGCACGACGCAAGGCTTGACACCTCGCCTCGCCCCGCTCGACAACCCGCAGTGTGTACACGACCAAATTATAATTACAATTCCACTTCTCTTTGTACCTTGACGGGGTGTTTACATGAAAGGCTCGTTCACCCCGGCGCACCTGTGATGGGCCCTGACGATGACGAAACCAGACGAGGTGCGACGAGACCAGGCACGGTGACGGTGGTGGGGTGGCGCAGGGGGGAGGGGGCAGCTTCCAAACGTGGCACTGACGGATCACATTTTATTTTCATCTAATTTCTGATGCACGAGTCGAACCTGAACACAACATCATGTGAGTGTTTTAATTCATTTTAATTCATAACGTCCACCACGACCTTCACTTTCCTTTATAAACTTACGCTTACTTTGAGTTTTATCTTCAAATTTCGCTTAGTCTAATAATGCGAGAGGAAGGTGTATGTTGAGTGGTGTAAGTAACTAAACAAAGAGTTCAATATTTATCCTGTAGCAGCACATGGCGTCATGTGATGGCCTGATAGACACACATGTGGAGGAAACATAAATTGGAGTCCCTGGCAGGGTGGTTACGGGCCTCGGGGGGAACAGAGAAGGACACATCACCGTCTCCTGATGGCGACACTGGCTTTAGCTCGGAGGGAGGCTCACCATTTAGAAAGGAAATATAAATTCTACACTAAGCCACTGAATCTATAGACGTTATAAACAAAACTGCTTAATACTGTGGACAGCAAAGTTAATGTAAAGGAGAACCTCTGTGTTGGCTTTATGCACAATGTTTAACTCACACATCCAGACAAAGACATTACGTTTGTATATGAAAGTTTGGTGCTGAACTTGCGTTATATCACTCACATGAAGGACACGTGCCATTCACACTCCGGGATGGTAATGTTGTCCCGGATATTATGCCTCCAGGTGGTGTGTGTGTGTGTGTGTGTGTGTGTGTGTGTGTGTGTGTGTGTATGAGAGAGAGAGAGAGAGAGAGAGAGAGAGAGAGAGAGAGAGAGAGAGAGAGAGAGAGAGAGAGAGAGAGAGAGAGAGAGAGAGAGAGAGAGAGAGAGAGAGAGAGAGAGAGAGAGAGAGAGAGAGAGAGAGAGAGAGAGAGAGAGAGAGAGAGAGAGAACTACATAGAAATAATATATAACAAGACATATATTTATTCTGTTTGAAGGCCTGAGGCGGCGTCTTGGAGTACACTAGGCAAGGGAGACACATAATGATTAAGATTTAAGTACAGTTTCCACGCGTAATGGGATAACTAATTAGTCGAGAACCCGGAATTATCTTGGGACCGTTAGTTTATACAGCAACCACTAATTACCTTGAAACAGTTAATTATCTTGGCACTGCTAATTATGTTACCGTGAATTTCAGGCCCACAATCACCAGGTGCACGACATGGCTCAGCGGGCGTAGTGAGCGTGGTGGGCGTGGTGGGTGGGTCATGGCCGAGCTGTTTGGGTTTTGGTGGATTAAGTCAACTCATTCCTTGACGGTGACATTCCACTTGGTGACCAGCCAAGCGACCCCACGCGACACAAGGGCAAATAGTGGTGTGTGTGTGTGTGTGTGTGTGTGTGTGTGTGTGTGTGTGTGTGTGTGTGTGTGTGTGTGTGTGTGTGTGTGTGTGTGTGTGTGTATAAGAACAAATCCGCACACAGCCACTGATAACTGTGGAAATAAATGGAAAATAGCGTTCAGGCGAATAATGAAGTGGCGTTAGATTCTGTTGAAGTGTTTCCTTAATGTACTAAGGAGGCTACAACACACCCTTTACGAGGAGATGCGAGCGAGGTGTGTTCTTAATACCCAGAACACACGAGTAGGAGCACACAGTGAGGGTCGAGGGAGGGGGGAGGCACCACACAGACACACACAGGCCTCCCACGGGTCCCTTTCCACCTTTCTCTCCCACTCAATACTACTCATTTTTCCTTCTCACCGGATCAGTTAATTAACTCTCAACCTTCATTAATGAATCTTTTTTTCATTGCAGAGATAATTCCGCACGTGGACTCTGAGCTCTGGGAGATACAATTTTACTGCGGGTAAAGTTAGTTTTTGGTCCAATGAACTCAGTATTATAAAATAGCCGAATGTTAACGAGACGGTGCTTCCAAAGGCCTCACACATGAACTGTTCCAGCGAGTCGACTGGCAGTGGAAAAAAAATAGGAAGGTGGGGGAGGGGTGGTGGGGAAGGTTTTGTTTGTTGGCTCAACCACTCAATCTCTGATGCAGAATGACGTTTGCACAAATTTTCTTTCGCAGTCATGCATGTGAAATCAGTCCATTACTTTACGACAGACACATCACTATATAAAAATGCATTATATTGCACAGCTGTTTGCAAATTTTACGATATAATGTATTTTTATTATATACATCTCTCTCTCTCTCTCTCTCTCTCTCTCTCTCTCTCTCTCTCTCTCTCTCTCTCTCTCTCTCTCTCTCTCTCTCTCTCTCTCTCTCTCTCTCTCTCTCTCTCTCGCACACACACACACACACACACACACACACACACACACACACACACACACACACACACACACACACACACACAGTAAAAGGCACCTGATATCGCGGTTCAGTCCAGGTTCTATTGTAAACTCGGTTGAAAAGTTGTTTTAATATCCAAGGGAGGACAAGGCCAGCACGGAGCTGCACATCGCCGCCTCCACTGTGCTCCACTGATCCGCCAGCCTCGGGGACACGCATCGGACAGGTTCATAACAGTATGCTTTTTATAGTCTCGCCACTCAGTACCCTCACGCCGGGAAAGCTGTGTCACCGAATGAAGCCTTTCAGAGGGACATCATTGTATCATCTTATCTTCACACGGCTTGCCTGTCTACCCTACAACGGATCTCTTCCTGTTCCTTGAGCAGAACTGTGACTTTATCTAATTTGATTTCATATATACTCATTCTTGTCTAATCTTCTACAGTGTCTTGCCATTGGTGTTTGCACTTCTCAGAGTTTATCACGTTCACCATCACTTCATTACTTAACAGGAAGACATTCTTGATATTAAAAGAACAAAGATGTTGCTTAAGAGACATTTGAGTGTACTTTCGGTTCATTTGTTTGTTGAGTCGGTGAACAATTCATTAATAAAGACGCACACAACCCAACGCAATCTCCTCTCAAAAGCTATCACGAATTTCTTGGAAAAAAGAGTGCGTGAGTCAACATGGCGCCCCTCCGGTCAATATTATCCCAGCAGACAGAGAGCAGTGGGGAGGCTTTGATCCGTGCTAGAGTACAACACGCTAGAGCCTTGGTCAACTGGGCACTGTGTCTTGACGCTCCTGTCAATATGAACTTCAAACGCATTCATTATCGAAACAAAACGTTCAGCCTGTCAACAAGGCTGTGTTTCCGGAGAGGTGACGGATGCGGTGTGTTGTGTGGGGGTGGCGGTGATGACTACTGCATCCTGATATTAAGTGGAGTTACAGTGTGTAAGGCAGCTTACTATTACTACTCACTACTACTATTACTGCTACTACTATTACTACTACAACCACTACATACCTTTCCATCTTTCTCGTGCGTGCAGTGATCAGCATGTATGGATGGTCTGCAGGGTTGAGTCCAATGCTGTCTGTCTTTGGAGGTGACGTCACACAGCGGAGGCGCACCTGACGGGAAACACACATCATTTAAAGTCAAAGGTAATGGAAAGCATGGAGGTTAACAGGTTATGTTAACTATCAGTGTGCGATTAGTTGAGGAAGAGGGCGAAAAGTTAATGCAATATTGCCCAGAGAGCTTCTGCAGGGCACCACCACCACCACCATCACCACCACCACCACCACCACCACTACCATCACCACCACCACCACCACCACCACCCTCAGCATCGCACCACCGTTGAGAACCCTGCGCCGCTTAGTATTCTGGCCGCGTGAAAATTGTCTAATTTCAGAGGAAGTCGAGAGGCTGTGCCAAGGTGAAGCTCGTTACACGGAACGCAAACTTCCGATATTTTGTGAATGGGATGTTTTCTCGGAGTGTGGATGCAAAACGTATCTCCTGGCGTGTGGCTTCTCGGCAAATAGGATGGTGGGCGGTCCAGGGTGCGGCGCAATCTGTGAATACCTCCAGGGATACAGAGGAACCATTGATTCTTCATATTTGTATTAAAGTGGCGCTTACTTTCGTCCTTCTTACAGCAGCAGTGTGTTTTGTGATTATGTCTCCCGATCAGAGGAAAAAAAACACAACAACAATAACAGGACTGTGAATAAAAACGTGATGTCCGGCCACCACCATCACCACCACCACCACCACCTCCTCACCTTCCCTGACCTGTTCAGCATAAAGCTAAGGCGCCCCTTTGCTCCTTCCTCCACACTTCTCTTTCTCCGTGAAGCCTCCGGTCTTGTCACCGAGAAGGCTGGTGCACGACACACTACTTAATATCACACGTGTCCACCATAACGCCACTCAGCTCTTCTCTTTTATGTTGAAATTTGTTTGCCAGAGGCTCCTCCACGGCATTTGGGAAACCTTTTACCCGTCCTTTGGTGGGCGAGCCGCGGGTGAAAGCCCCGAAACCAAGCCAGAAACAATTTTTTTCTGTCTTCACTTTATATTTCAGGTCATTCTAAATTAATAACTTTTTTGTTCCTGTTTATGGAAAGCAGGCTGACGAGGTGTTTTTACATTATAAATCATAATAATAATACATTCGTAATTAAAGAATTAGTTTCACTGGTGTTCACTTGTTAAAAGGTGAAGAAAAGCACCTCAACCTGGATACTTGGCATTCATTTCTGTCGACTCACGGCGTCTTTAGGTGCACCAAACAAAAGATGCTTAACGGAGTCTATAAGCAGTAAGAAGAAACTATTCGGCGTCGCTAATGCGTCCGCCAGCCCGTGTGAGTGACCTGTTCCCTGGAGACAATGTGCCACCTTGCCCCCGATGCAACCCACGGCCACATTCACCACCCACGGCCTCTTACTTCGCTCCAGCCGCCTCGTTAACACCACCTCCCAAGTCACTGTATTCCACACACTATTGCATCGTCCAAGTTCCCGCCATTTGGCCCCGTCACAGCCTTGAATCTGAAGGGCCAGCGGAAAGCCCATCACCTCCATCACCACATCACTGCTTCTCAGGGACTCATAGGCCATTGGGCTCCCCATGACGTGACTCAACAAGGCACAGGACATTGGCAGTTTCCATGCGTTACTGAAGCCACTGAGGTGCTTGAAGGGGGCGTGCTGTGGTGTTATGTAAAGCCACGTGAAGGCAGGTGGCGAGGCTCTTTGTGTGGTGGTCCTTGGTAGTGTGTGGTCGTCAGTAATCGTTCATTTACCTCTGTTACTGGAGACGTGCTTGTATGCGGTCATGAAGGGTGATGATACTGGAACACACACACACACACACACACACACACACACACACACACGTACACGACGCGCACACGCACACGCACACACACACACACACACACACACACACACACACACACACACACACACACACACACACACACACATAGTTGAAACAGCAAATACCCTCGCATGTCTTCCGTCGGCCTGAGGAGCAGTGCTTACAGAGGGACAAGGGGCGGCATAAGCACAGACCCAGAGGAGTACAAGGGGCGGCTGGACTGTCTCTCTCATATCAACGGGGGAAGACACATTAAGAATGACATTACGGCCGCCTTTATGCTACCCTAACTCAGCCCTGGACACCCTCCACTAATATCCACGCAGGAGCCGCCTCGTCTTATACCACGGCCTGTCAGGGTGACGCTCCCCTCTACCACCTCCGCTAGGCTGCTGCAATGGACGCCAGACACCTGAGGAAGTAGATGCAGGTGTAGGCGTGGCTGACGGTGTGTTTCTTTTGTAATGGAGGTAAAGGTTATGTGACTCTACAGTTGTTGTTAATGTATTGAAGGTGTTAAAGGTGTACAGTGTGTGTGTGTGTGTGTGTGTGTGTGTGTGTGTGTGTGTGTGTGTGTGTGTGTGTGTGTGTGTGTGTGTGTGTGTGTGTGTGTGTGTGTGCGTGTGTGTGTGTGTGGTATACGAGGAAATTCCGTGGTGCAACAGCCAGGTCCTTAATAACCCGCAAAATGGTCGTAATATCTCACTGGCTGACACTAACGACAGGCCGCGGTCATCAAGTGTGTTGGGCGCGGCTAGGCTCCGGCGGCGGGTCACGGATCGTCAATGGCGCTCTCTCTTTCTCTTTCTCTCTTTCTCTCTCTCTCTCTCTCTCTCTCTCTCTCTCTCTCTCTCTCTCTCTCTCTCTCTCTCTCTCTCTCTCTCTCTCTCTCTCTCTCTCTACGCGGGTTGGCGGAGCGGCACATCCTAACGCCAAGCACCTCATTTTCGGGTCTTCGGCGTGATTGGGCGGGAAAGAGACGATCCCCGGTAGCTGCCTATAGCACCCACACCCCCTTCTTTGGCCCTGCTTCCAGCCGCTCCCACGCAGGCCCAGGAAAGGAAGCACATGGGCCCAAGGAGAAGCACAGATTACAGCAAAATGAAGTGTTATGCAAATTTGATCTTAGCCAATATCGGAGCGCGACACAGGGTAAGGTAAGGTCTTGGGATCCAGCCATTCCAGGAAGTATCAGGCTCTGGGTAATGTTGCCGCCTTGGCTGTGGCGAGGAGCAGAGAGAAGGAAGGCAAGCAACCCGCCAAGCGACCTCCAATGGCTTACTGATAACATAATTCCTTCAGGGGCGGGACGATGTTCTCTGTTAAAGTAATGAAAACCCGGTAACTTCCTATTTTCTCAGTAATAGACTCACTTTTCGTAACAAATTTCAAATAATTACACGAGAGGATAACACGTGCCTCCCTAATTTAGTGAAGGTCTTGCTGAATCACACGTAATGGAGAGATGCAACACGAGGGAACTAAATGAAAGCATGTCTATAAAACACGCTGCCTTGCTGGTCTTAGAGCCTCGCCACACAGCTTCCGAGATGCTTAGTTAGGGATGCAAGAGACGGAAGATGTTTCAGTTCCTCAATCCTGCAGTAGTGAAGAGCAGATGAGAGCATGGAAGGAGCGGGAGATGTGTGGGCCTGGAAGACACAAGGAGAGAGGAGCGAGAGGTAGAGAGAGGCCCTCGTAAACCCTGACTCTCCTGCCTCAGAGCAAGTACACAAGGCGCAGCAGACGACTCAGGCTCTCGAGTCCTCGCACCATAAAGAAAAGCACCGCGTCACTCTGAGGTAAAAGTGCAGGGAAGACCTACTCGCCCTCCCTCTCGCTCCTCTATTCATATTTTTCACGCCGCCTTTCCTTGCACTTTTAAAACTTGCTCTGAGGTAATGGCTCTCGGTCTGAACCACTACAGAAAAAAAGTATATAATGTAAGAAAAAGATGTACCATTCACTCACTTCCTCCCATTCTACAGGTCTTGGTTGTTAGAAAGGGTGGGAGAACAAACTCGATTTTACCTTTTACAGACCATGCACGCTAGTAATGGCTTTGGGGAGGCTGTGATGGTGCGTATGTCTGGCGTAACTGAATAAGAGTCTTGCGCGAGGGTGTGTCCCTCCCCAGAACTCCACACGGGCGAGATAAAAGTTTAACCATTAAACGTACAGCCTTAAGACTACATGGCCAGGACCGGTGACTCGGGACTGAGCACCTGCCGAGCCTCTGATGGACGGAGAGTCGTGCTACGTGAATGGTCAGGAAAGTTGTGTGAGCTGGGACGTGAGCGTCGACTTAGTGCTGCTCCCTTTTAGCGTAGTCTTGCCTGCATCGGCTCAACGGCGTCATGGGGTGAAGGGGACAGGACCCAGGTACTGTCAACGAGGGTCAGGTTGGCTTTCACAGGTTACTTTAGTCCGTTCTTTGATTGTCTGCTTCATGGTGCACTTGTACTATAATGCGCTGATTTGTTTCTCTCTCTAAAATATATATACGAAAAAAATATCTAAAAGAAAGGATTAATGGTTCTTTGGGTTCATGCTTCATCACATGTGACATTTTGAAAGCCTCACAAAAACAACAAATTCGGCGATGATTCTGACATCTCGTGTAAGACGATAATTAAAGTGAATATCGTCTTTGAGGAGTTTCCGAAACACCCTATAAATCTGGACCTTGGAGTAACAGCAAAACCTTTCTCTAGGTTCAGTGCGAGTTGGCAGACGAGAATTCTAAGTTGAAACGAAAGGAATGTAAGTCTTCAGGATCCACATTTAAACTTGAAGATCAGTAAAGAAAAGTTCTCAACTCGAGAGCCTCTTCCTGAGACTCACTGTTTCTTGTCGTGGGAATGTTCTCTGCGCCTGATTGCCAAGTTCCCTTCGCAGTCTTTTGTAAATTCACTCTTGGAGAAGAAAAAGTACTGCCAGTCTACACTTATGCAAAAAATTCCTCCTCTTTTTAAATAAACTTCTATAATAACGGAATACTTGATGGAGTTTTAATTTTATAATTTCCAGGTGATTAATAACAACCAGGTGATTAATTTTGCACAGGTGAGTGATAGCCTCCAGGTGACAACTAATGTACACATTGATGAACACATCAGTTTGTTTCGAGAGTGATGATGTGATGGAAGAGGAAGACATAAAGGCAGGGAAAAGAAGGAAGAAGGTAGATACAGAGGACAGCAAAACAGAAGAAGAAAGAGGAAGTTATATAAAAGGAAGTTGATAAATATTTGGATTATAAAGAAAGATACAGACACATACACACACACACACACACACACACACACACACACACACACACACACACACACACACACACACACACACACACACACACACACACACACATACATCCCCCCCCCCCACACACACACATCACCACTGCGGCAACATGACCTGGCCACCTTCACACCTGCCTTGCCTTCGCCTCTCTCTCCGTCTCGCCTACACTTCCTCGTTTATTCACTTTCCTCCATGCATTGTCTTTCTTTCCTCGACTGTGTCTCTGCTCGTGTTTGCTCCTCGTTAGAACGTATTTTTGCTTCCAGTTGTGTTCTTTGAGTTATATTATTTTCGTTCTTTTTCGCTGATTATTATTGTCGTTATTTCGTTCACCTTGACTAATGGCATTGGAATATTTACTGTATAGTTTTTTTTATTTCTTCGAGGTAATGTATTGCAAGACCTATTTTACCTATTTATAACAAGCTTTCAACTAATATATTTTTTTTCCAGTTTCAACGTCGTGTTTTTAATATTTCTTATGTGTCTTGTTTCCTTGCATTCGGGTTTTTATTACCTCTAAACGCCACCCTTTTCCTTTTTCCTTCTTGAGTTACGTTCAAGGTCTGTGTGGAGACTTTTTGGGTCCAGGGCCATTTTTTTCGTGACCTTTTTTCACATTTAGGTTTTTCATAAAGATTCTGCGTCATCTTTTTTTATATATATATATATATATATATATATATATATATATATATATACACTTCGTTTTCTAACACATAATAATGATTTTTTTTGCCTTGATTAATTTCCAGTTGCATTATCATCGCTGGTGCATCATTTTATCAAACCTATAATCATTTCACTGCTACGTTTCCATAATTCCTCTCTCTTATTTGTGTTATCTCATCGTGGTTGGGGTTTGTCTCATCAAGTTTGTTTGGCTTCTATGTAATGTTGCGTGTGTGTGTTTGTGTTGCCGCTTGAGTTGCCCGTCCACGACACACTAGCAGCGAGGCTCATCCTGCTTACTTGACATATCTCCCTTAACTCTACTACTGGACCTCTGGCATTTGGTTTCACCCCCCTTCCCTCACTACGTTTTCCTTATGTTACTACAACTCTGTGTGTGTGTGTGTGTGTGTGTGTGTGTGTGTGTGTGTGTGTGTGTGTGTGTGTGTGTGTGTGTGTGTGTGTGTGTGTGTGTGTGTGTGTAAAAAGATGTGGGATTTTATTTATGGCTTTGTGTTTCATGTATACCCTTACCTCCCTTGCCCATCCTCACCTCTCCACCACAATCACCACCCCTACCACAACCTCCTTCACACTAACGCACTTTAATAATCATAGACACTATGAATAACACTTTACCTGAGAGAAAAAACATCCCAGCCATCTGTCCAGCCCACCATGACCACTAAAACATTAATACTAGGAAAACTTTTAGCCCCTCAGTCTTACAGTTTCCAGCAGAGCACCGTGACCCTGGCAGTGACTTGCGTGCACCTTATAAGTTCCCTGGTAGTGTATGTGCAAAGTTTCTCATCCTCCAAGTTTCCTTCTGCAAGTTATAGAGTTAAACTGCATCAACTAAAATCGAAGAGAAACTACTGTCTTACTGAGAGTTATCTGTATCTTGAGGAGAAATGACGGAAGGTTTTGCTCTTGTATAAATTACGTATATCTTTGTTTTTATTTAGTTGAAAAAAAGGGAGTTAGGGTTATTTGGAGAAAAAAATACAGAATAAATATAGAAAGAAAAGACGTTGGTGCTCCGGAAGATGAAATATTCGTATAGTCTTAGAGCAGGAAGGAAAGTTATATACAAGTTTTATAGTTTACAATTATATTATTGTTATTTAGGGTATTAGTATTAGTATTAGTTTTAGTAGTAGTAGTAGTAGTAGTAGTGGTAGTAGGAGTTATAGCAGTAGTAAAAGCAGTTGTTGTTGGAGTAAAATTTGTTGTTGTTGTTGCAGCAGTAATACTATTCCCTAAAAAAACAACAAACAAATACATAGACTACGATAGAAGTGGCCAAAAGATTTTGCCCGAATTTGTGTCATGTATCCGCGCAATACATTATTTTTATTTAAATATGAAGTGTTGTTTATTTGTCAAGCTTGAAATGAATGGTGTCATATTTCTTCATTAATGACTGCCAAACAGGATGCTTATCACGGGGGAGGGACATCACCTTTACTGGGTTACGCTCATTAAATACAACAACATTAACTAAATAAAAAAAAAAAAAATCTGAACCTAAGAGAAAAATCATGGAAATAAAAAAAGAATTAGATAAAAAGACACTAAACACAGACACAGTTTAAGTCGTCCCTTCCAACTTGGCAACTGTGCAAAAGGGACGAGGGAAAAAAAGGTGGAAAAATTTCGCTTGTCTCATTCTCAACGTAGAAAGGAAAATGCGAATGAAAAGTCAGCTTTCAACACAGAGGAACTAACATTAACCTCAGACTTCCATGGGCTCCAAATTTTCTGAAAGTGAATCCCCAGCCCTCGTGTTTTCCAGTGAGGAGGAGGAGGAGGAGGAGGAGGAGGAGGAGGAGGAGGAGGAGGAGGAGGAGGAGGAGGAGGAGGAGGAGGAGGAGGAGGAAGAGAAGTGGGAAGAGGAAATAAACGATGAGGAAGGCAAAAATTAAGTAAAAAAAGTTAGTTGCTGAATAAGGTTAGAGAGAGAAAAAAAGAGTGAGAGACAATAAACAACAGTCTCTCACACACACACACACACACACACACACACACACACACACACACACACACACACACACACACACCACACACACACACACACACACACACACACACACACACACACACACACACACACACACACACACACACACACACACACACACACACATACATACACTCATAGTTGTAAAATATTATATAAGATTACAATAACTACTACTACTACTACTACTACTACTACTACTACTACTACTATTACTACTACTACTACTGATAACAATGATAATGACTGAACCAACCTTGCCCCCATAAGCGCAACAAGGCTGCCAGATCGAACTGCTCCCGTAACTGTAAAAGAGAAAAAGGTAATGTTATGAATGAGAGAGAGAGAAATAGAGATATAGATAGATATATAGAGAGATAGATAGAGAGAGAAAGAGCGAGAAAGAAAGTGAATATAAGTGTAAGAGTATGTGTGTGTGTGTGTGTGTGTGTGTGTGTGTGTGTGTGTGTGTGTGTGTGTGTGTGTGTGTGTGTGTGTGTGTGTGTGTGTGTGTGTGTGTGTAAAATAGCCTTGAAAAATACAACACAGTGAATTGCATATACATAAGTGGGAGAGCGAGAAGACCAAGAGGACAAGATTAAGGAGAAAGCCAGGAAGGAGTCGCGGGAGGAGGGAGGGAGACACGGGAGGCAGCTGGAGGGAGTAAGGCGCAGCGGCAGGAGAGGAGAGGAAGGGCGGGAAGAAGGAAAGGGAGGGGGAGAAATCTGGCCGGGAGCGGAGGTCAGGAAACATGGAAAGAAGGAAAAATTCATACAGTCTGAGAGAATACGAAATACAAAGAAAATACGAACATATATGTGATGCAGTATGGATCGGTTCCCTTCCGTTGGTGTTGAGGTGAGTGGGTAGAGTTCATTACAAAGGACAGAGAAAGAGGTGCAAAGGAAAATATAATGAAATAAAAAAAGAAAAGTTAAAAGTAAACAAAACCTGGTGCACACAAGGGCGGCGTGGAGTGGATGGAAGTGATCAAAAGACACACACACAATTGGCACGACAGACTACAGTGGAACGCGTCAATAGTGTTGCGATGACCCGACGGAACGCAATTACACCCAACGCTCCAGTTACGATGCCTTTTCTTCCTGCCTTTTCATCAGCACTAATGAGTATCAGCGAGGAATGTGCGAATATCAAACAGGAAATGAATATAAAACAAATAGTAATGATGATACAAGATAACAAAAAGATAGTTGAGTATAATAACAATGCAATGTGAAAAGAGAATAATATTTACAAACACCAATGAGTTAAGAATATATGAATGTTAAAAACAATAATAATGATAATGACGTAATGGAAATGAACAGGGAAGGAATCTATCAAGTCTCTTCTCAGCTTCCCTTCCCCATCTTGAATCTTCTTTGCCCCTTCCGCCTTGCCTGTCTTTCCACCTCCCCATCCTTGTGTTCAACCTTCCTCACGTCTCCTCCTTCGCCCTCCCTTGGCATCTTGAAATAAAGACGAAAACACGGACCAAAGGGAGTGTACACGCTGCCACGCCAGAAAAGATTGAGAACAACACGCTCTACTGCGGCGGCACGAACCCCACCACGTCCTGCCAGACTTGTGGTGGACGTGGAAGTAGTTCAGGCCGACAGGTGTACAGGTGTTTCTCAGCTCTCACCCCTAAAGCTCTTATTGTCAATTAAATAACTTTCAAATGTAGCATTTCCTTAGTGTAGCGTCAACCTTATGATTTAAAAGCCCACATACACCCCCCTCCCCCCCCCACACACACACCCACACCTACACACACCCACACCCGCACACACACACACACACACACACACACACACACGTGCGCTAGGTAGGATATGCATGAAGATAGGATGTAACTCATTCAGCATCGATTCCTAGGCGTTTCTAATGTGCCTCTCGTGTTTATATCTCCTTCGCCTCTTTTACTCCTCTTCTCTCCTTCTATTCCTACTCCCTTCCTGCTCCTACTCTTCGCCCTTCCTCGCACTCACCTCATTAAAAAGCAACGCCATTTTCACCTCAGGATTTACGGGGACTTTCGCCTCTCAAAATTTCATCCAATTACGGTTATGTTTCCTTTTTCTTTAAACTCTTTTTTTTTTTCTTTCTTTTCTACATTTAAATTTCTAATCGTAACATTTTTTTACCTCTTCT
>JAXIVD010003740.1:0-20946 GCA_036785275.1 Cancer borealis
GTCACTTTGTGGGTTGAGCACTATGGTAATAGAGTCCTGGCTCTCTCTTTTTTTCTCTCTCTCTATTCTTTTCTCTCTCACTTTCACCTGCCTTGAATATCTATGTAGGGTGTGTGTGTGTGTGTGTGTGTGTGTGTGTGTGTGTGTGTGTGTGTGTGTGTGTGTGTGTGTGTGTGTGTGTGTGTGTCTATTTGTTTTTTTCGTATTCTCATTATTATTTCCTCGTATTTTTTTTTTTTTTTTTTTTTTTTTTTCAATATTATTTTAACTACGTATTTCATTTCAATTTTTTTTTTTTTTTTTTTTGGGTTATACTAATTCCGGTCTTTTTTTTTTCTTTTTTTTTTCCTGTAAGTTAATTTCCTTCTAGTTTTTATTTTTATTTGAAAAAAAAATTTTCTGTTCAATTGATACTATAATAATAAATTCAACCTTTTTTTTTACAATTAATCTCGTACATCTATATATAACCTCGTAGATAAAAAAAAAAAATAAATAAAAAAAAGAACACGACGGAACACAAAGGAAGAACCAACAGCAGCAAACATTTTGAAAGCCACCAAAAAAAAAAAATATATTAGTTATTCACATATAAATAGAAATAAACAAAAAAAAATTCAATAATAAATAATAAATAAGTAATAAATAAATAAAAAACTAACCTAACTTTAACTAAACTTTAAAATAACTTAACTTACTAACTTAACCTAACTTAACTTTAACGTAAACTAACCTAATAGATGGATAAACATTACATCAACAAATAAACAAATAAATAAACAATACATACACACATACACACATACACACACACACATACATACATACATATTTGCATCACAAACCTAAATAACAATTGTGCAAAGTCACCAACCTACACCAACTTTTCTTTCACCCTTTCCATTCTTCCCTCCTCCTCCTCCTCCTCCTCCTCCTTCTCTTCCCCTTTCCCTTAACCCAGTTCCTTGCTTTGTGCTCCCTCTCTCTCACTCTCTCTCTCTCTCTCTCTCTCTCTCTCTCTCTCTCTCTCTCTCTCTCTCTCTCTCTCTCTCTCTCTCTCTCTCTCTCTTTCTCTCTCTCTCTCTCTCTCTCTCTCCACCTATCAACCTTTTATCTCCGTCTCTTAAATCGCCTTCCATCCCTTTCTTTATCTCTCTCTCTCTCTCTCTCTCTCTCTCTCTCTCTCTCTCTCTCTCTCTCTCTCTCTCTCTCTCTCTCTCTCTCTCTCTCTGGTATCATTCAGTAATGTGCTATTATTGCAAATTACGTGTGTCCCAGATTGCGTAATGAGGGGTTGGATGGAGTGGGCGGCCGGGGGGGGAGGAGGGGGTGGGGGGGAGGGGACGTGGTGGTCGTGGGGGGGGAGGGGGAGGGTGGGCGGAGTTAATTAAGGGTTGAATAATGCAGGTAAGGTGAGAAAATTAGTGTACCTGTGAATGGCCTTTACTAAAACACACCTGGAGAGAGATTAAACTGTTGTGTGTGTGTGTGTGTGTGTGTGTGTGTGTGTGTGTGTGTGTGTGTGTGTGTGTGTGTGTGTGTGTGTGTGTGCGTGTGTGTGTGTTGTGTCTCTCTCTCTCTCTCTCTCTAGATTAACCATTCTTGCCTTTCTCTCTCTCTCTCTCTTAGTTAGGTTAGGTTAGGTTAAAGTTAGGTTAGGTTAATTGTATTGTATATAATTAGTATTGAGTCGATGTATAATTATGTAATAGTTTGGTGCTACTTTGGCTTGTTATCCACGTGTCATGAATCTACTTTGGTATGCAATCTACACTTTATATTGCGAGTGCGAGTGAAACTGAAGGTCCTACGAGGAGAGGAAGGCCAGTTGTAAGATGGAAGGAAAGGAGGACACTATTCCATACATTTTTGACGTGAACTTCATACTTTTCGAGTCATTCAAAATATCATGATTTCAGCCAAAAAGTCAAATGGGTGGGAAACGTTAGTTAGGTTAGGTTAATATTTCAACATAACTCATGAAAACTTGGTACCAAGGTGTTCTCGGTCATGCTGATCACGAATCTGGAATTAGTTTTGTCCTTACTATAATATTTGTATTTTCCATTTTGTGGCCCGTAAATTCCACCAGAATTGAGGTTGAAAAAGGTTTTCCCATTTTACTACGTAAATATTAGTCTTAAAGGAAAATTGTATAGAAGGAAAGTTATGGAGTTTGGTTATGTATATATCATAAAGTCATCGTCTTTTCAATAACTTAAATACCTATGAAGAAAATTAAAATTTTATAAAAGAAATGAATACATAATACTTTACACTCCTACACCTATAATTAAATTCCAATTGAGTTCTAGTATAGCTCAATAGAACGAACGTCTCATGTTCTTTCTTTTATATTCTATATGTTTTTTACGTAAACCCCATACATTTTGAGTTATTTCAAAATATGTGATTTATCTCAAAAACTCTAAGGGTGTACCCTATAAAATTTCATGAAAATTTTCACACCTCCGAATCTCATGAAAATTGGTACAATGAGGTTTTAGATTATGCTGAACACGAATCTGGCCTTATTTTCCTGATTACTATAATATCAAACTGTATTTCACCATTGCTTGCCTAGAAAAAAATGCATAATACTTTACACTCCTACATCTATTATTACATTCCAATTCAATTTCATTATAATTCAATAGAACGAACGTCTACTTTGGTATGCAATCTAAAGGTTAGGTTAGGTTAAGTTAGACTAACCTAACTATTTCAATTACATTTTCTTTGTTACATATGTTATAATATGTTTTACTATGTAGATATCATTCCAAAATAAAACTTGTACGGTGTAGATACTTTTTCCTTGTAGATAACAAGCCAAAGTAGCACCAATAGTTTTGTAGCAGTGAAGTCGTAATTACTGTAATATACCTGAAAAGTATCATAGCAAAATTATAAATAACAAAAGCAAATAACACTTACCCCACAGCTTCTAGGTTAGGTCAGGTCAGGTCAGGGGAGGTCAGGTGAAGTCAGATTAGGTGGAGGGCGTAATAGCATCCACTCATCACGCCCATCACGCCCACGGTACTCTAGCATGTCCTGGAATCCCATAAGGGCGTCTGGAAGAAGTGAAAAGGGCGTTGCACAAAATCATAACCAGAATGGCGTGTGGCGATGAAATAAAATGGCGTCTGCACCTCCTCCAACAACCCCAGATTATTAGTTATAGAAAATATTTAATAACTTCTAAATTAATATAACATTATTGAAAAAGTGACTAAGTTAAACAGACTTATTGGTATTATTAGAAGAATATTTGTTCCTTTAGATGAAATAATGTTTGAAATTTGTTCCCTGCCATTGTAAGACCACGTTTAGAATACAATAACCAAGTTTGGAGTAAAAAAATAAACATAAAAAATATTCAAAATGTACAGTGACGACATACAAAATTATGCAAAATGTACAGCAACGAACCACAAAATTATTCAAAATGTACAGCAACGAATCACAAAATTATTCAAAATGTACAGCAACGAACCACAAAATTATTCAAAATGTACAGCAACGAACCACAAAATTATTCAAAATGTACAGTGACGAACTACAAAATTATTCAAAATGTACAACAACGAACCACAAAATTATTCAAAATGTACAGACGAACCACAAAAATTTATCCCCACACTAAAATCATTGACACATGAGGAAAGATTAAGAAATATTCACCTTCCTACATTAGTTAATAGAAGAGCCAGAGGAAACACGATAAAAACACAAAACATTTACACTGAGATATACGATAGAACAGCTTCCACTCGCATCGTGCAGTACTACACAGTCAACTACAAACAAGTCCTGAACGTCACTACACTCCACCTGCCTCGTGCCCACCCTGCTCACGGCGGCAAACATTCACCCGTCCCCACAACCAGCCGTCATCCGCCTCACCTGTGCCTTACTAAAGAACACAGGACAACTTTCCCGCCTGTGATACCCGCTCAGAGCTCCACCAGGCCACATAACACCCCAAGGATCCTCGCTGCCCTAAACAACATTAAATATCCATGTTTTGTGACCTTCAGTGCATTGTGCGTTCGTCAATAGGTCATTGTTTGGTTATAGTGATTCTGGCACCTTATTCTTAGCGTAAATCATTGTATTTCGTCTTTCCCCAAGAATCCCACATTCCCACGTGGGACAGATCCCCAATCTTGTCGGGGTGATGAGGATATCTTATTATATTGGCATTTGCGACGGAAACGAATGTCAAAAACATTCGAAACGGTTCAAAATCTATCCGAAAAGTGTGTTATTTATATCCAGGTGCATTCTGGTGAAGATGTTAAATTTTACCACCGCCATATTGTCTTCACTGGAAACAAATCTACAATCTTCTAATTTACCTTAAATTACCTTAATTTACGTAAGGTTATTGAACTTTAACCTTTATTACAATAGTCTTCCATCCTCTAATTATAACTCAAGGTTGTTAATTACTTGTTATACGGGTTAATAAAGGTAGTACTTATGATTATAAGAGGAAACACCTTAAACAGCGTGGTGGCTTCATTTTAATTTTTTTAAAATTATTATTATTAATATTCTGAGGCCTAAAGATGTAATTATTATATGAGTTAGTGGTTCAAGAGGCTGTGGGGTCAACGTGTTACCTGTGTGAAGGTCATGCTAGGTCTGAGGAGGTGAAAGGTCAGGTCAGCTAACAGACATGACCCTTATGTGGTCCTGTTGATTCCCGGATGTGTTAACCTTTCCAACAGCACACGATAGTCTTTTTTTTTTGGTTTTCTTATTGATGTTCTTGTGTTTCTGTGTCTGAGTATAAAAAGAAATAAATTGGGAGAAAAGTATGATAAAAAGAGAAGGATAAGAAGGCATGTGTATATGTATTTTTATTTTAGTTTTTTATCTTGATTTCCAAAACTTATAACCTATCTTAGTTTCTTTAAATCATTGGAATATTGGCCATTTTTTGCCCTTTTCTCTATATCTTTCTTATTTATTTATCAAACACGATGTTGATAGTTGATAACGTTATTGAAGAAACACTAACTTTATATATTGATTACTAGATTAATCTTTTATTTATTTATTCTTAGACGTCCTTGTTTGTGATTGGGTGAAATAGTTTCCTGCGTAATGACTAACTTTATGATTTCCTGTTGCTGAATGTTGACTAAAAATTGACTCTCTCTTTCCTTTCACCCACGGAATTTTTCTCTTTATAACTCGGAATTAATTTACTTACTATCATCTTAATCAACCACTTCCACCTAATAATAATGAATATATATATACGTTAGGCTATTGTGAGCTGAGCTAACCTAACCTAATCATAATTAATAGCCACATAACTTACATATTGACATATTTCAAACTTTTCTTTCTTTAATAATAATAATAAAAATTCTAGATGATAGAAAGCATAACAAATATAAACAAAATACCAGAAATCTAAACCACGATTTTTTTTTGTAATGTAATGAAAATATGAGGGAAACAATATGACATCAATTACTTTCCTATATCATAATTTATTCCAATGCTACAGTACAGTATACACTCCCTTCTCTAGGCCTATATGCAAACAAAGGCCATTCATTAACACTGTAGCAGTCTTATAATGTATCTATACTTACCATTCTCTTCACCACACAGAGACAATCTTCCATTCTCTCCACATTAATGATATACAAACCTTACCATTAATAATCATCCACATTTTGTTTATGTTTACAGCCATTACAGTCCTCGCTTCAGTTCCATAATATAAAGTTTCATATTAAGGTTATAATTCCCAACTAGCTTGACGTGGGCGAGAAAAGCAAAAAGAGGTTCGTGTTAGTGAATTTCCACGACAGTTTTCGGCGATTAATTTCTGTCCGAGTGTTTAAATAGTAAAGAAACGAGTGAGTTAATGTTAATAAAGTTAGCGACAGACATTAAAAAGGTGGCATGGCGATATATTAAGCTAAAAGGTGTTCAGTTTTCAGCGATTAACTTCTGTCCGAGTGTTTAATTAGTGAAGAAACGAGCGAGTTAATGTTAATAAAGTTAGTGACGTACATCAAAAAGGTGGTATGGCAATATGTTAATTAAGCTAAAAAAGTATTAATACACAGCAGAGTAAAGAGATAATAGCAAGATAAAGTATAGAGAAGGAAAAGTTAGGTTAGGTTAGTTATAGTGAAATAATTAAGTTAGGTTAGATCAAAGGGAGGATGAATGTGGGTTTGTGAAAGAACAGCAAGACCAGACCCATTCACTATTGTCTAAGGGAATGAATGGAGTATCAAGTGTTAGAGTAGTAGTAGTAGTAGTAGTAGTAGTAGTAGTAGTAGTAGTAGTAGTAGTAGTAGTAGTAGTATTAGTAGTAGTAGTAGTAGTAAAATAGTAAGGGAAATACACCCATATACAATAACTTTTACTATCATTTAATATTCCTCCCTCACCCTATCTCCTAAGTCATTAAAATTGCATCATTACTTTAAAAAAAACATTAACTATGACCTTTTCTCTTCTTTTTTTTTTTATAAGAGGAGCATACAAAGCAAAAATTAGCTTGACAATTATTTAAACGGATGGAGAAGAAAAAAATAATGTTTTAAATGTAGCTGTATAAGATTATATAAAATTACTGAGTGGAAAGTGTATACAAAACATTATATAAGTTTTCCTCTTGCAATACAAACACACACACAAACACACACAAAAGTAGTAGTAGTAGTAGTAGTAGTAATAGTAGTAGTAGTAGTAGTAGTAGTAGTAGTAGTAGTAATAGTAGTAGTAGTAGTAGTAGTAGTCAATGCCAACCTCAATCTATTCCATCATCTCTTCTTCACAAAATACAATATATACAATAAAAATTAAGAGTATAATTAGTGAATACAGTTTTTCTTCTCCAATTGTCTAAGTACACAACCCAATCAAATCATTTCATATATGTATGTACGTACGCATGTGTTTGTATGCATGTGCGCGTGTATGTACGTTAAGGTGACTATACGCACATCCTCGTAAATCCGCATAAAACTAATCAATGTATTATTTTTTTTCATCTTTTTAACTTTTTTTTTTTCGCAATTCACACAAGATAAATTTAATATCTCTAAAAAGTCAGATATGTTATATTATATGTTAACACCTTCTATCTTTATAACACACACACACACGCAAATTTTAACACACCCACAAAACGCACACTAATATGAATTAATCTAAACCTGTGACAAATAACGGCAAAAGGCAAGTCCATCTTCGCTTCCATAACGATTTGTGATGTAAAAAAAAAAAAATAAATAAATAAATAAATAAAAATAAATAAATACACTGGAATTTTAAACTAATGTACTATTTATATACTTTTTCGGGATATCAGTTCTCTCCTAACACCTCAAACCACATTTAAACCCAGTATTTTTCGACCAATTACAATCAAATTATCTAATACCCAAATAAGTCTGAAATTATCCCTTACACACATTAAAGAATTAACCTCATTTTTTCGAAACCGTACAAGTAATAACGAAAATTCTTAACACGTCTTGTATATCAAATCACTCCTAATTCACCTTTTTATCGTGGTTTAAATGTCAATCCAGCCAATGTAAGTTAATAAAATGATGAAACTGTTTACTGTATATTAGCAAACCATGTATTATTGATGATAGATGTGTTCGCAGTGCTAATCTTCCCTCTCCCTCCACCTTTAAGTCTTACAAATAATACCTTTCTAACCTAACACACACACAGGTAACACATGTGATAGTAGCAATGTAAATCCCATGTTAATATACACTACATCTCCCTTGGTATAAAGTTTGTAAGTTAATACAAATAGGAGTATAGGAGGTAGTATAATGCTATGTTAATCTGAATGGTAGATGGTATAGTAGATGTGATGGTATATTATGGGCTGGTAGAAGTAGTTAGTTAGTTAGTTAAAGGAAATAGGAACAACGGCTAAGGTGGTATAGCCGTATGTTAATCTGAAAGGTAGATGGTATGGCAGATTATGGGGAGGTAAAAACTTGTTATAGGTAAAAGTATTGAGAGATGAGAAGGTTTTGTGCAGTTTTCCGTAATCCAAGAGTCTTCAGTTATTTCTATATATGTTTGTTATTGTTTCAAAGGGTTGTTTAAGGTTAGGTAATGTTCCTCAATTGTGGGAAAATATCGTTGTTTATGCTGTATGTTTAAGCGAATTGCCAGTGTATATATAGGTAGTTATGACTGTTGTGTGTGTGCGCGTGTGTATGTGTGTACTTGCTCTCTCTCTCTAGCTGACAAACCATACATTCCCTTAGTTAACATATCTTTAATAAATATCAATATGTAACACACACAAAAATGATGACGGAAAGAAATGTTAAAAAAAAAACTTCAAATCTTCGTCAACTTAAATAATAGTTGAAGCGATGAGTTTTTTTTATGTGTTATAAATATGGCATTTCAAATCACCTACAATGTCGATATACTTAATACAATGATGTGTATAATGATTATGTAACGCGGAGACACTACCGTTTATACACACACGGGAGTAGGTCATTATTCTGGGTGTTTTTATATATTATTCATTGTTTTTTTTTTTAGAGGGGTGTGTATGTGTATGGAAATGAATAATCACACGAACACAAAAGGTCATTTCTAAAGTAAATACAATTAATCCAATATTCAATTAACACAAAATCTATCTATTAATTAACCCCTTTCACTTCACTTCCCATATCATTATCATTATCCACTAATTACAGGCCATCATAATTACCTTCGAGAATTGTGCATCGTTCAATTATCAAATACAGCTTTTAACTCACAATCAGCTGTCACAATTTCACCCTAACCTAACTAACCTAACCTAACCTAACTCATTCTACTTCTATATATACAGTTAGGTTCAAAAATTAACCTCATTTAAGAGTGAACTAAAGATTAAAACTAAAAAAATATCAAGGGAGATCAAAAAAAATTATTATACGGTAATTGATGTTAGGATTTGGTTTCAATGAGGTGGGAATTAATTAAGAGTGAGGTTTGAGTAATAGGTGTGGCACTGGGCACTTGAGGTAAGGTAAATCATCCCTCTCCCCCCCCCCCTGGCACTGTAGTTAATGTGTGTGTGTGTGACTGTGTGTGTACGTGTGTGTGTGTTTAATTAGTTGCCTCATAACATTCCTTCATCCAGTTTTTACTTCTATAACTATAAACAAATCTCTCCTTGCTATAATTTTCTCCCTAAAAAACACTTCAAAATGCCTTAAATTCTATGCAAAAAATTATATTGATCAACGTAACTTACCTAAAAATTTCTCCGCATTTTTTAGTACCCAATTTAAGTATCCAATATGTGTGTGCGTGCGTGCGTGTGCGTGTGTCTGTGTGTGCATGTGAGAGTTACAGTGGGTTCAATATCAATCTTCAGGGCCATTAAGACATTCCAAGAGCCATTTTCTCAATATTTAAAGGGCCATTTTTCGATACTTAAGAGTGTCATCCCCCGATATTAAGAGTGCCATTTCCCGATATTAAGAGTGCCATTTCCCGATATTTAAGAACGCTATTTCCCGATACTTAGAGCCATTTTTCGATATTTAGTGCCATTTTCCGATATTTAGAGGATCATTTCCCGATATTTAAGAGTGCCATTTCCCGATACAGAGTGCCATTTCCCGATATTCAGAGTGCCATATTACGTCCCTCAATACTGATAGGCACAGCACGTCTGGCCTTGGACATTCTCTTCTTCTCCTGGAAGGCTCGGATCTGTTTTTCCAGCCTGTTCATCTCCTTCTTGGAACCCTGGAATGAATGTATGTTAAGTGAGGTTATATTATTCATCTTCTTCCAGTTTGTATTATTCATTTTAAATATTGTTCTAATTTTTTTTTCATATTGTAAGACTTTTTTTTTTTTTTTTTGTCATTCACTTAAACTAAACTTCCTGGAATGAATGTATGTTAAGTGAGGTTAGGTTATTCATCTTCTTCCAGTTTGTATCATTCATTCCAAATATATGTTCTAAGTTTTTCACAATTCTAAGTTTTATTTATTTATTTATTTATTTATTTTTATTTATTTTTTTGTCATCCACTAAAGCTAAATTTCCTTAGCTGAAAATAACAGAAATTATCAATAATATTCGTAGTTATTCTCATTTTTTCCCTTCCCCCATTAAACTTATACTTAAACTCTAATCTAAGTGTATCCTCACCCTGCCTATGTCCACTTCAGACTGCCACTTGGGTCTGTTTACATAGTCCTTGCCGGAAGGTCGAGGGACACGCGCCCGATAGCACCAGCCGGGGTCACCAGGCCGGAGCACCTTTCTGAAATGGTGAAATGTATATATATAAGGTATGTGTTGAACTAGACTATAAATAAAACACACAAATATAATATAAAAATAATATATAAATAACAAATAATAATAATCAAGAAGGGAGGTAAAAAGTGGAGGGAGGTATATATATAATAAGAATCCATTACTCTCTTTCTCTCCCCCTCTCTCTCCATTACACTCTTTCTCTCCCTCTCTCTCTATCACTCTTTCTGTTCATCTCCCTCCATTACTCTTTCTCTCCATCCCTCTTCCTCTCCATTACTCTCTTTCTCTCCCCATCATTCTTCCTCTCTCTCCATCACTCTCTTTCTTTCTCACTCTCTCCCTCTCTCTCTCTCTCTCTCACTTACCCGGACTCATCAAACTGCATATCTTCTTTCTTTGTAATTCCTGATGCTTGATGTAGTTCTAAGTCTCTTTGCAATCGCTCCTCTCGGGACAAAGCTGAAAGGAGAATGAATATATAGTAAAGCTTAGCACACCTGCGTTTAAACTTTCATTAATATACAAGGAAAATAGATATCAATTCACCTTTTAATTATGTGTGTGTTTAGATGTATAATTAGTAGGTTTATTATTATTATTATTATTATTATTATTATTATTATTATTATTATTATTATTATGGTGAGATAAATTAATATGATGCTGTTCTTAGTCTATATTTCTTTTTTTTCTTTTTTTATAGAAATCAAAAACGAAGAAGAAAAATCGAAGAAGAAGAAGAAGAAGAAGAAGAAAGAGAAGGAGGAAAAATTGAAGAAGGAGGAAGAGGAAGAGGAAGAAGAAGAAAAGGCGGCTATGTGGTTCCTTACTCTTAAAATCATCGGATACATTGAAGATAGGCCGTGACCACATAGATATGAGGCGGCCACATCGCTCCCTGTTGAACTTGATTTCCTTGGGGTGTTTATAAAGGTACATGATAGCCTTGCCGATGCCTGAGGTCTTCAACATGTCCTGGGAGAGTGGAGGTAACTGGAGGAGAGGGGAAAATTGGAGGGAAAATAAGATAAATGGTTAGTTATTTCTGGTTTAAGTTAATGATGAGATGAAATAAATGTCTCTCTCTCTCTAGGTGATGAAAATATATATAATCGTTAATTTCTCTTGTTTAAATTAATAATAAAATAAAATATATGCTTCTAGGGTGATATAGATGTATATAATGGTTAGTTTTTCTTGTTTAGATGATAATAAAATGAAATAAATGTCTCTCTCTCTCGTGTGATAAATATGTGTGATGGTTAATTTTTCTGGTTTAAATTAATGATGAAATGAAATTAATGTCTCTGGAGTAATAAAGATATATATATAATCATTAATATTTCTCGTTAAAATAAATAATAAAATAAGTTGAACCGTTGACATAAAAAGATATATATTGAAAAGAATTACGATCATTAATTTCTCTCGTTAAAATTAGAATAAAATTAACCTCACAATAAAAAAAAAATTATATACACACCATTAATTTCTCTTATTAAAATCAAAACAAACTAAACCTAACAATAAAAAAAAAAAAAAAAAAATACATACACACACCATTAACTTCTAATTAAAATCAAAACAGAAAACCTCAAAAAAAAAAAAAATAAATAAATAAATAAATAAATAAATAAACTAAACTAAACTAAACTAAACTAAACACCACAACACCACATCATTATAATCACCCTCATTACCACATTACCTGAATTAACCACTTGATCACAGCCTCCCTGATCTTGGCTGCCGGGAGTGATCGGTCCGGCATAGGAGCCAGCCAGTCAGTGAGTGCCGAGAGGATGTTGGCGTCGAGGAAACCTTCTATGAGATTGTGTTTGTTAATTTGACTCATAGCTAACTCAAGCATTGAAATTTTCTTAGTAGCCGGGAGAGATTTTTCGTTGAGTACTCGGTCATCTTCAGCGGCTTGTCTCATCTGTGTGTGTGTGTGTGTGTGTGTGTGTAAGTGTGTGTGTGTGTGTGTGTGTGTAAGGGTAAGTGTGTGTGTGTGTGGTTTGGATAAAGTTATAAAGTAAGTTTGGTTTATATACATATGACTATCTAAATCTCTCTCTCTCTCTCTCTCTCTCTCTCTCTCTCTCTCTCTCTCTCTCTCTCTCTCTCTCTCTCTCTCTCTCTCTCTCTCTCTCTCTAGGTTAAGTTAAGTACAGATGACTTATCTATCTTACATCTTTTATATCATGCAATCCTCTCTCTCTCTCTCTCTCTCTCTCCCCCCCTACCCCCCTTACCCTCTTGACAATGATAGCGATGTGTTCTTCATTGTCATTAATAATATCAACATTGTTCTTCCTCCTCCTGAATTTTCCTCCTTCCTCCTTCTTCTTGGCCATCATCATGTCGAAATCATTAACAAAGTACTGTTCATCTCGGTTCATGCTCTGCCGTCTAATTGCCTCATCGTCGCTGTCTGATAGCTGGGGGAGGGGCTGAGGAGGGGGGGGGGGGGGGGGAGATAATTAGGTTAGAGTTCAAGGTCAAATTGGGTGGTTGAAATTTTTTTTTTTTTTAGTATTGGGGTTTTGCATTATTGGTGTTTTAATGTGTGTTTTTTTCGTGTTACTAGTGTGTTTATAGTTGAATTAGGTTGTTTGATAGCTGTGGGAGGGGCTAAGGGGTAGTGGGTAGTTGGTAGGTTAGAGTTTAAGGTTAAATTGGGTTGTTAATTGGTGGTGTTAATTGTTTTTTCGTGTTATTCATGTGTTTATAGTTGAATTAGGTTTGTTATTGCTATGTTATTTTGAGTTGTACATTGATTTTTTTTTTTTTTTTTGTTAATATATAAATGGTTAAATTTGGTTGTTATTGTTGTGTTATCTTCTGCTTGTCATTGATTTTTTGTTATTAATATTATGTACAACAGTTAACACTATGGTTGTGTTAAAAAGATGATTTATAAACTTATATTTATCTATTAATCTATCAAGTATATCAAGTTTATTAATAGTTAGTTCATTATCTTACTTTTTTTTCATTATATACTTTGCTCCCTCCAATTTTCCACACTCAAAAATTTTGCGATATTCCAATTTTACAACTGAAATCCCGTAACAGAATTTTTTATGAAACTCAAAATTTTGCAATGTAACTCAAATTATTCACGGTCTCGCAATATTGGATTTCTTTCCACAAATTTCGGGATGTGATAATATTTCTTTTCTGTACTGTAGGATATATAATAATCTATAATAATTTATGTACAAACACGAACAAAAATATGACTCAAACCATGAAAAATTTTGCGAATTCAAATTTTGTGGCTTGCAATGTCAACCAATTTCCTGCAATATTAGAGGAAAGCATTGTATTTCCAAAGAGTATATTTTAACCACACCCACACTTTCCCGCCCACTCTTAAACCACACCCACACTTTCCCGCCCATTCTTAAACCACACCCACCTTGTTCTCTTCCCCCTCCCCTTCACCCTGGGCGGGGGTCGGGCTTCCTGGAGGGCCTCTATCCCCTTCCGATTCCTCAATGGTCACCTTCTTGGTCTTGTCTCTCTGTGTGGGAAGGAATGAAGAGTAGGTTAAGGAAATAAATACACTCTCTCTGTCTCTCTCTTTTTCTCTCTCTCTCTCTCTCTCTCTCTCTCTCTCACCTCGGGTCCACTGTCACTGTCGCTCCCACTCAACATGGCCTTCTTCCTTCTCTTCCCTGATGGTTTCTTGTGCCTGGGTGAGTCGTCCTCGGAATCACTCACTCGACCTGACCCCGACCCACTCCCACTCGGCCTCTTCTTACGCTTCACCTGAGGACGAGGTGAGTTAATTAAGGTGTATAATAAAATAAATACAAAAAATTAATACATCATCATCATCATTATTATCATCATCATTATCGCTCACCTTCTTCCGCTTGCCAATATCTGAGTCTGACCCTCCAGAGTCTGACAGAACTTTGCGCTTCTGAGGTGATCCTGATTTTGACTTTGACTTTGACCTTGATCTTGACCTGCTGCTTCCACTCCTTGACCTGGAATGAGTGGTGATGTTAGTGAGTTTAAGGTCAGGAGAGGTTGGTTATATAAATTGAATAAGTGAAGTGATAATATGAGTCTTCAATAAAGGTCAAAAGTTATGTTCAATGTTCGTTTATCCAGTTCGTTATTTATTTATTTGATCATTTATTTTTATTTATCGTTGTTTTCTGTATGTAAAACTATAGTTATTGTGTTAAATGTAGTTTTTATGAATATTTTTTGGTGTCTGGAAAGAATTAATTGGATTTACATTATTTTTGAAGGGAAATATTGCTTCAGTTTTCATAGGATTCGGTTTTCTTCAGATTTTTTTTGAACGGATTAATCACGAAAACCGAGATTAACAGTAAATAGTAATAATAGTAATAGTAGTAATAATAGTAGTAGTAATAGTGGTAATAATAGTAGTAGTAATAGTGGTAATAGTAGTAGTAGTAGTAGTAGTAGTAGTAGTAGTAGTAGTAGTAGTAGTAGTAGTAGTAATAATAGTAATAATAATAGTAGCAGTAGTGACCCACCTTGCAGGACTCCTTGAAGCAGACCGGCTTCCTGACCTTGACCTTGACCTTGACTTGGATCTTGACCTTGATTTTGACCTCGACTTGGATCTTGACCTGCTCCTTGAACTTCCTGAGCCTGACCTTGACCTGGATCTTGACCTTGACCTTGACTTGGATCTTGACCTTGACTTCGACCTAGATCCTGACCTTGAACGTGATCCAGACTTCGATCTTGACCTTGAACGTGACCCGGATTTTGATCTTGACCTAGATCTCGACCTTGAACCGGATTTTGACCTAGACCTTGAACGTGACCCGGACTTTGATCTCGACCTTGAGCGTGACCCGGATTTTGACCTGGATCTTGACCTTGAACCGGATTTTGACCTGGACCTTGATCTTGAACCGGATTTTGACCTTGATCTTGACCTTGAACCGGATTTTGATCTCGACCTTGAACGTGAACCGGATTTTGATCTCGACCTTGAACGTGACCCGGACTTTGACCTCGATCTTGACCTAGATTTTGACCTCGAACCGGATCTTGACCTTGAACGTGACCCGGACTTTGACCTTGAACGTGACCCGGACTTTGACCTTGAACGTGACCCGGACTTTGACCTTGCCGGGCTGTGGGAGGGTGAGGGGGTTGGGGGTGACCTTGGGCTGCCCCCCCCACTTTTACCTCTCTTCCCTCCCTCCCCCTCTGAATCTGACGCCCCAAACACCTCCTCCGACACCTTCTTCTCCTCCTCCTCCATTGGCTCGGGGGGGCTGCCTGGGGGGGGGGAGGAGGGGGCGTCTCTTGGGGGGGAGGAAGGGGAGCTGTTACCTCCCTTAGCCCCCCCCTCCCTCCCCCCTCTGTCCTCCTCCTCATCACTGTCCATTACTGAACGCCTTTCCTCCACCTCACTGTCACTGCCTCCACCTGACCTGTAGGGGAGAAGGAGGAGGAGGAGGAGGAGGAGGAGGAGGAGTTGAATATCAATTAATAATCAACTTCATAAATGTATAAGGTAATCATTTATATATTTTATTTTTATTTTCATTATTATACTTTTTTTTATATGAACGAATTGACTGTTGACCAAAATGCCATAATAATAAAAAAATATAAATAAAAAAAAAAAAATTAATATATCAATCAAATAAAAATAAATAAATAAATAATAAATAAATAAATAAATAAAACCACCACCACCACCACCACCAACAAGCAGCATTACCAACCGTCGTCCCGCCTCATCATCACTCGGGTTGGCGGCGCTGCTCACACTTGACCTTCTTGACATCCTGGAGGACGCTGATGCCCTTGAGGTCCGGGACGCCCTTGACGCTACCGACTTCATGGACTCATTGTCGGACTCCTCGCCACCAGACGGACTTGAACGACCATCTTCTTCTGAGGGGTAGTTAGGTTAGGTTAGGTAAGGAGGCTTGCGCTAGGTTTCTCCAATATTCCCTTGTTACCTACACCACCTCTCATCCCCATCCATTAAGTTATCTAATAGGCTGCCGTACTAATAAGGAATGACGAGGTACAGCTGCCGTATCTGTAAGCACTTTTTTCAAACTATTCACTGTCTTTATTATTACTGACCCATTACTAGATTGTTACATTTGTACACTATTCTGCACGATAGAAAGGACTTCCTTACATTAAGTCGTGGTCGCTGTTTATATATCTTGTATGGATGTCCAACCTAACTGAAACACATCCAACCTAACCCAACCCTAACCTAAACCAAACTGAAACACACCCAACCTAACCCAACCCTAACCTAAACCAAACTGAAACACACCCAACCTAACCCAACCCTAACCTAAACCAAACTGAAACACACCCAACCTAACCCAACCCTAACCTAAACCAAACTGAAACACACCCAACCTAACCCAACCCTAACCTAAACCAAACTGAAACACACCCAACCTAACCCAACCCTAACCTAAACCTAACTGAAACACACCCAACCTAACCCAACCCTAACCTAAACCAAACTGAAACACACCCAACCTAACCCAACCCTAACCTAAACCTAACTGAAACACATCCAACCTAACCTAAACCAAACTGAAACACACCCAACCTAACCTAAACCTAACTGAAACACACCCAACCTAACCTAAACCAAACTGAAACACACCCAACCTAACCTAAACCAAACTGAAACACACCCAACCTAACCTAAACCTAACTGAAACACACCTAACCTAACCTAAACCAAACTGAAACACACCCAACCTAACCTAAACCAAACTGAAACACACCCAACCTAACCTAAACCTAACTGAAACACACCCAACCTAACCTAAACCAAACTGAAACACACCCAACCTAACCTAAACCAAACTGAAACACACCCAACCTAACCTAAACCAAACTGAAACACACCCAACCTAACCTAAGCCAAACTGAAACACACCCAACCTAACCTAAACCTAACTGAAACACACCCAACCTAACCTAAACCAAACTGAAACACACCCAACCTAACCTAAACCAAACTGAAACACACCCAACCTAACCTAAACCTAACTGAAACACACCCAACCTAACCTAAACCTAACTGAAACACACCTAACCTAACCTAAACCAAACTGAAACACACCCAACCTAACCTAAACCAAACTGAAACACACCCAACCTAACCCAACCCTAACCTAAACCTAACTGAAACACACCTAACCTAACCTAAACCAAACTGAAACACACCCAACCTAACCTAAACCTAACTGAAACACACCCAACCTAACCCAACCCTAACCTAAACCTAACTGAAACACACCCAACCTAACCTAAACCTAACTGGGTAAAGGTTACAAATAGCATCTCCTCACGGGTCACCAAAATATTGACATAGGTGATGAGGTATGTAATGTACAGCACGTTTGCGATGGTTTTATTTGGGAGTCGGCCTTAGTTTGGCCACAGAGGCTCTTTAAATATCAGGTAGGTGCCTCAAATTCTAAGTCCACACAGATTTTAAGTTAAGGTTGTTAGGTTAGGTTACGTTAATGTTATGGTTAGGTTAAGTTAGATAAGGTTCAGTTCAGTTAGGTTTGGTTATATAAGATTTTAACATTTTATTACTCAAATCCAGAAAATTTCTAAGATTGAGAACCCTAACTTTTGGGTAGTAAAATGTAAATATCTTATATAACCTAAGTTAGCTGAACGTAACTTAACCTAACTTAACCCAACCATAACATAAACATAACCTAACCTAACCATAACCTAACATCTGTGTGGACTTAGAATTTGAGGCACCTACCCAATATTTAAAGAGCCTTTGTGGTCAAACTAAGGCCGACCCGCAAACAAAACCACCTCTAACGTGTTGTACATTACATACCTCATCACCTATGTCAATTACCTTGATTACTTTGATTGAAGTTCTGGTAAAATCACCACGGCCAACTTGCTAGTCCACCGCCACCCCTGGCAGGGGTCAAGTGGGGTGCGGACAGGCATACCCTCCTTCGTTTCTATTGTGCCTATATCCGGAGTCGCTTAGACTACGGATGTGAGGTTTATGGGGCGGCCTCACCTTCACTTCTCCATAAACTGGATGTCATTCAAAACACAGCCATGCGTATAGCCCTGGGAGCTTTCAGGTCCTCCCCAGTCACAGCCCTTCAGGCAGAATCCTCCCTATCCTCACTGTCACACCGACGCTCCACCCTCCTTGTCCGCACCTACACTAAACTTGCATCCTCACCTAGCTGCCACGCCCTCCACTCCCTCCTCCTCCGACAGAGTAGGGCACCACTTCTTGGCCCCCTACCATATCAAGCCCACACACCATTTGTAGAAAGAGCCCTCTCCTTCTTTGCCTCCCTCCGGGTGACCACCCCCTCCTTTCTCACTCTCGAGAAGACTTCCCCTTTGGGCCCTTGGTTTCCCCTCTCCCCCTTAATATCCTTGACACTGCACACAGACACACAATGGTCAAAGGCACACTGTCCGGTGCAGGGCAGGATAATTTTCAACAACCTCCTGCACACTCACTACCACAACTCCCTCCACATATACACTGACGGCTCCCGCCTCCCAACACCTCCCTCTGTTGGAGCTGCTATGTATGTCCCAGTACGTAACACTGCCACTGCCTGGAGGCTTCCGGCCTCTGCCTCCATTCTGACGGCAGAACTCTTTGCCATCAGAGAGGGCCTCAGGTTTGCCACCACACTCACCTCCCCTTGCTCAGTCACTCTCTTCTCAGACTCCCTCTCAGCCCTCCAACTCATCCGGCACCACCGCCCCAAAACACACCACTCCCTCTGCTTCACCATTCACCACTTTCTTCTCCAACTGTCCTCTTCTGGCTTCTCCATCCACCTTCAGTGGGTCCCCTCACACGTCGGCATCATGGGTAATACAGTGGCCGATAGAGCGGCAGCGGAAGCACACTCCCACCCCTTCCCCATACACCTCCCCACTGACCAGACTGACTCACTGACTAACCTCCACACAGCCTGTAGACTACACTGGGACACAGACCTGACTAACGCCCTACAGTACACCTCACTTGGACGCATTAGACAAGACACACGACACTACTGGTGGACCTACTCTCCCAGCCGTGCCCTTGACACTGCCGTCACCAGACTCAGAATTGGACACAGCCGCCTAAACTCCCACCTACACAAACTGGGCATGACTGATGACCCCCACTGCCCTTGGTGCCCTACACAACCAGACACCCCAGAACACCTCCTACTTCACTGTCCTCGTCACCACTCCCACCGCATGGCACTCCTTCACTCACTGTCGTCTCTCCACATCCACAGACCAACAATAACAGACATCTTAGGTGGCTCTCAAGATCCTGGCCTGGCCTTCAAAGTACTCAAACACACCAGGACCTTCCTCCAAAGGACAGGTCAACTCAACAGGATCTGATCCACTCATTCATCTGCAACCTGCACTTTTGGGGCACTAGAGGCTGTGGCACCACAGCCTGCACGGCCCCATCAAATTCCCAAGAAGAAGAAGAAGCCTCCAAACATTTTTTCAGCCTTCATATACTGCAGTTGGTGGACTATGCAGTTTGACGCTGTGTGGAATGGGAGGCTCGTCTGGTACATCTTTCAGGAATTTATCGGCAAACAATTGAAGTCTACATATTTTGGCGATCCATGAGATGCTATTAGTAAGATTTACCCCAAACTGAAACACATCTAACCTGATGCCCCCCCCCCCCCCCCCCCCCCCCCAAACAACACAACCCTAACCTAAACTAAACTGAAACGCCCCCAACCTAACCTAACCTAACCTGAGCCATCAATCGTTCACTATAGCCTTAACATATGTTCAGTACAGTTAAGTATTCTGTGTAATACAAGTACAATAATCACCATCAGTTTGGATGCGTTGTTATATAGATTAACCAACGTTTATATAGCAAGATTTCCAGCTAAATAAATAAAAAAGTTATTAAAAGAGAAAAAATAACGTTAAATAAATATATATGTTAATTACAAATAGATTTTTCTCCTTCCCAGCACAAGACTAAGCTTAAACTGACCCTTTATGATGATAATAAAGCTTGAATATAAAGCTTAACAACCAAATAATAATAATAATAATAATAATAACATTGATAACGAAACGAAAAAAATAAATAACTACATCCATTTCACAAACACAAATAATATATACATACATACATACATACATACATAAACAATAATAAAGAATAAACAAAACCAAACGAATAATTAATAAATAAATAAACACCCAACCATAACATCAAACAAAAAGAAACAGAAAATAGAAAATATAAATACATGCGTTCTATACATCTCCTCTTCCTCCTTCATCATGGCTTCCTAGTGTTATTCAATGTATGTTATAAAGTAGTTAGGTTCTTGTATGACCCACCTGACTCCATGGTTGAGGTGTGGTTGTGGTGGTGTGGCGTGTATCACCTTGGTTGTATGTGGTTGTAGTGTGCTAAGGCAAGGCAACGAGAGCCGCCATGTTGGACACTTTGTAAACAATGATGGGATGTTAGTGTTATTTTAGGTTATATACGATTTTGTGTGCGTTTTAATATGGTTTTGTGTTTTTATATTATTTATTTGTATGGTTTTTGTGTTGGTTTGTATGTTTTTGTGGTGTTTTTT
>JAXIVD010003740.1:21146-38646 GCA_036785275.1 Cancer borealis
GTTTGAATAATAGTTTGAATAATAGTTTGGATAATAGTTTGAATAATAGTTTGAATAATAATTTGAATAATAGTTTGAATAATAGTTTGAATAATAGTTTGGATAATAGTTTGAATAATAATTTGAATAATAGTTTGAATAATAGTTTGAATAATAGTTTGGATAATAGTTTGAATAATAGTTTGAATAATAGTTTGAATAATAGTTTGAATAATAGTTTGAATAATAAAAATTTGCTTCCCTTATCATATCTATTCGAATCATTTTCATTTTGTTTCACTTTGAAGATTTGAACGAAAAATAATAATATATTGTTTCACTTCACTTGTTTTTTTTTGTTTTTTTATCTTGTCAATTATGATGATTTGGGGTATAAATTTTTTGGGAGGAACCATTTTTTTTTGGGGGGGGGACCGGTGGCAGGTTATTAATGGTAGTTAGATGTGTGTGTGTGTGTGTGTGTGTGTGTGTGTGTGTGTGTGTGTGTGTGTGTGTGTGTGTGTGTGTGTGTGTGTGTGTGTGTGTGTGGGTAGGATGACTCTGTTTTTTCCATGTGATTTCCTGTATGCTCTCTCTCTCTCTCTCTCTCTCTCTCTCTCTCTCTCTCTCTCTCTCTCTCTCTCTCTCTCTCTCTCTCTCTCTCTCTCTCTCTCTCTCTTACACATATTATTTCCTCACACACTTATATCATCACGTCGCTTCTTCGTAGAGAGAGAGAGAGAGAGAGAGAGAGAGAGAGAGAGAGAGAGAGAGAGAGAGAGAGAGAGAGAGAGAGAGAGAGAGAGAGAGAGAGAGAGAGAGAGAGAGAGAGAGAGAGAGAGAGAGAGAGAGAGAGAGAGAGAGAGAGAGAGAGAGAGAGAGAGAGAGAGAGAGAGAGAGTATAATAAGGCTACCTAGATAATGAATTTGTAGATTATATAGTTAACAGTAACATAATTGGATCGTTTTAAAAGAGGGAAAAAAAAAATTGATAAGCATTTAGCATCAGTTGACCAAATTGAGTATTTCTTATGAGAGAGATACGATTTCACAAAAGAAAAAGACATTAAAATTAGAAGAAAATAAGATAAGAACATAAAAAGACCATAAGATAGAAACAAAAAGATGATAAGATAGATACAAGAAGGTCCCTTTCGTAAATATAAAGTGATCTTACATATAAAAAAAACACCACAAAAACATACAAACCAACACAAAAACCATACAAATAAATAATATAAAAACACAAAACCATATTAAAACGCACACAAAATCGTATATAACCTAAAATAACACTAACATCCCATCATTGTTTACAAAGTGTCCAACATGGCGGCTCTCGTTGCCTTGCCTTAGCACACTACAACCACATACAACCAAGGTGATACACGCCACACCACCACAACCACACCACAACCATGGAGTCAGGTGGGTCATACAACAACCTAACTACTTTATAACATATATTGAATAACACTAGGAAGCCATGATGAAGGAGGAAGAGGAGATGTATAGAACGCATGTATTTATATTTTCTATTTTCTGTTTCTTTTTGTTTGATGTTATGGTTGGGTGTTTGTTTATTTGTTAATTATTCGTTTGGTTTTGTTTATTCTTTATTATTGTTTATGTATGTATGTATGTATGTATGTATGTATGTATATATTATTTGTGTTTGTGAAATGGATGTAGTTATTTATTTTTTTCGTTTCGTTATCAATGTTATTATTATTATTATTATTATTATTATTTGGTTGTTAAGCTTTATATTCAAGCTTTATTATCATCATAAAGGGTCAGTTTAAGCTTAGTCTTGTGCTGGGAAGCTGAAAAATCTATTTGTAATTAACATATATATTTATTTAACGTTATTTTTTCTCTTTTAATAACTTTTTTATTTATTTAGCTGGAAATCTTGCTATATAAACGTTGGTTAATTTATATAACAACGCATCCAAACTGATGGTGATAATTGTACTTTTATTACACAGGATACTTAACTGTACTGAACATATGTTAAGGCTATAGTGAACGATTGATGGCTCAGGTTAGGTTAGGTTAGGTTGGGGGCGTTTCAGTTTAGTTTAGGTTAGGGTTGTGTTGTTTGGGGGGGGGGGGGGGACCAGGTTAGATGTGTTTCAGTTTGGGGTAAATCTTACTAATAGCATCTCCTCACGGATCGCCAAAATATGTAGACTCTTCAATTGTTTGCCGAGGGAAATCAGGAACACAAGAAGATGCACCACTGAAGCATTCAAAAGGAGGCTCGATAAATTCCTGAAAGATGTACTAGACGAGCCTCCCCTTTCCACACAGCGTCAAACTGCATAGTCCACCAACTGCAGTATATGAAGGCTGAAAAAATGTTTGGAGGCGGCGGACTAGCAAGTTGGCCGTGGTGATTTTACCAGAACTTCAATCAAAGTAATCAAAGTAATTGACATAGGTGATGAGGTATGTAATGTACAACACGTTAGAGGTGGTTTTATTTGCGGGTCGGCCTTAGTTTCTTTAAATATCGGGTAGGTGCCTCAAATTCTAAGTCCACACAGATGTTAGGTTATGGTTAGGTTAAGATTGTTAGGTTAGGTTATGTTTATGTTATGGTTAGGTTAAGTTAGGTTAGGTTAGGTTACGTTCAGCTAACTTAGGTTATATAAGATATTTACATTTTGCTACCCAAAAGTTAGGGTTCTCAATCTTAGAAATGTTCTGGATTTGAGTAATAAAATGTTAAAATCTTATATAACCAAACCTAACTGAACTGAACCTTATCTAACTTAACCTAACCATAACATTAACGTAACCTAACCTAACAACCTTAACTTAAAATCTGTGTGGCCTTAGAATTTGAGGCACCTACCTGATATTTAAAGAGCCTCTGCGGCCAAACTAAGGCCCACCCCCAAATGAAACCACCGCAAACGTGCTGTACATTACATACCTCATCACCTATGTCAATATTTTGGTGACCCGTGAGGAGATGCTATTTGTAACCTTTACCCAGTTAGGTTTAGGTTAGGTTAGGTGTGTTTCAGTTTGGTTTAGGTTAGGGTTGGGTTAGGTTGGGTGTGTTTCAGTTAGGTTTAGGTTAGGTTAGGTGTGTTTCAGTTAGGTTTAGGTTAGGTTAGGTGTGTTTCAGTTTGGTTTAGGTTAGGTTAGGTGTGTTTCAGTTTGGTTTAGGTTAGGTTGGGTTAGGTTGGGTGTGTTTCAGTTTGGTTTAGGTTAGGTTGGGTGTGTTTCAGTTTGGTTTAGGTTAGGTTAGGTGTGTTTCAGTTTTGTTTAGGTTAGGTTGGGTGTGTTTCAGTTTTGTTTAGGTTAGGTTGGGTGTGTTTCAGTTAGGTTTAGGTTAGGTTGGGTGTGTTTCAGTTAGGTTTAGGTTAGGTTGGGTGTGTTTCAGTTAGGTTTAGGTTAGGTTGGGTGTGTTTCAGTTTGATTTAGGTTAGGTTGGGTGTGTTTCAGTTTGGTTTAGGTTAGGTTGGGTGTGTTTCAGTTTGATTTAGGTTAGGTTGGGTGTGTTTCAGTTTGATTTAGGTTAGGTTGGGTGTGTTTCAGTTTGGTTTAGGTTAGGGTTGGGTTAGGTTGGGTGTGTTTCAGTTTGGTTTATGTTAGGGTTGGGTTAGGTTGGGTGTGTTTCAGTTTGGTTTATGTTAGGGTTGGGTTAGGTTGGGTGTGTTTCAGTTTGGTTTAGGTTAGGGTTGGGTTAGGTTGGGTGTCTTTCAGTTTGGTTTAGGTTAGGGTTAGGTTAGGTTGGGTGTCTTTCAGTTAGGGTTGGGTTAGGTTGGGTGTGTTTCAGTTTGGTTTAAGTTAGGGTTGGGTTAGGTTGGGTGTGTTTCAGTTAGGTTGGACATCCATACAAGATATATAAACAGCGACTACAACTTAATGTGAGGAAGTACTTTCTATCGTGCAGAATAGTGTACAAATGTAACAATCTAGTAATGGGTCAGTAATAATAAAGACAGTGAATAGTTTGAAAGAAGTGCTTATAGATACGGCAGCTGTACTTCGTTGTCATCCCCTATTAGTACGGCAGCCTATTAGATGGCTTAATGGATGGGGATGAGAGGTGGTGTAGGTAACAAGGGAATATTGGAGAAACCTAGCGCAAGCCTCCTTACCTAACCTAACCTAACTACCCCTCAGAAGAAGATGGTCGTTCAAGTCCGTCTGGTGGCGAGGAGTCCGACAACGAGTCCATGAAGTCGGTAGCGTCAAGGGCGTCCCGGACCTCAAGGGCATCAGCGTCCTCCAGGATGTCAAGACGGTCAAGTGTGAGCAGCGCCGCCAACCCGAGTGATGATGAGGCGGGACGACGGTTGGTAATGCTGGTTGTTGGTGGTGGTGGTGGTGGTGGTTTTATTTATTTATTTATTATTATTTATTTATTTATTTATTTATTTTATTGATATATTTATTTATTTATTTTTTATTTTTATTTTTTTATTATTATGGCATTTTGGTCAACAGTCAATTCGTTCATATAAAAAAAAGTATAATAATGAAAATAAAAATGAAATATATTAATGATTACCTTATACATTTATGACGTTGATTATTAATTGATATTCAACTCCTCCTCCTCCTCCTCCTCCTCCTCCTCCTCCTCCTCCTCCTCCTCCTCCCCTACAGGTCAGGTGGAGGCAGTGACAGTGAGGTGGAGGAAAGGCGTTCAGTAATGGACAGTGATGAGGAGGAGGACAGAGGGGGGAGGGAGGGGGGGGCTAAGGGAGGTAACAGCTCCCCTTCCTCCCCCCCAAGAGACGCCCCCTCCTCCCCCCCCCCAGGCAGCCCCCCCGAGCCAATGGAGGAGGAGGAGAAGAAGGTGTCGGAGGAGGTGTTTGGGGCGTCAGATTCAGAGGGGGAGGGAGGGAAGAGAGGTAAAAGTGGGGGGGGCAGCCCAAGGTCACCCCCAACCCCCTCACCCTCCCACAGCCCGGCAAGGTCAAAGTCCGGGTCACGTTCAAGGTCAAAGTCCGGGTCACGTTCAAGGTCAAGATCCGGTTCGAGGTCAAAATCGAGGTCAAGATCGAGGTCAAAGTCCGGGTCACGTTCAAGGTCGAGATCAAAATCCGGTTCACGTTCAAGGTCGAGGTCAAAATCCGGTTCAAGGTCAAGATCAAGGTCAAAATCCGGTTCAAGATCAAGGTCCAGGTCAAAATCCGGTTCAAGGTCAAGATCCAGGTCAAAATCCGGGTCACGCTCAAGGTCGAGATCAAAGTCCGGGTCACGTTCAAGGTCTAGGTCAAAATCCGGTTCAAGGTCGAGATCTAGGTCAAGATCAAAATCCGGGTCACGTTCAAGGTCAAGATCGAAGTCTGGATCACGTTCAAGGTCAGGATCAAGGTCGAAGTCAAGGTCAAGATCAAGATCCAAGTCAAGGTCAAGATCCAGGTCAAGGTCAGGCTCAGGAAGTTCAAGGAGCAGGTCAAGATCCAAGTCGAGGTCAAAATCAAGGTCAAGATCCAAGTCAAGGTCAAGATCCAGGTCAAGGTCAAGGTCAAGGTCAGGAAGCCGGTCTGCATCAAGGAGTCCTGCAAGGTGGGTCACTACTGCTACTATTATTATTACTATTATTATTATTATTACTACTACTACTACTACTACTACTACTACTACTACTACTACTATTATTACCACTATTACTACTACTACTATTACTACTACTACTACTACTATTATTATTTACTGTTAATCTCGGTTTTCGTGATTAATCCGTTCAAAAAAAATCTGAAAAAAACCGAATCCTATGAAAACTGAAGCAATATTTCCCTTCAAAAATAATGTAAATCCAATTAATTCGTTCCAGACACCAAAAAATATTCATAAAAACTACATTTAACACAATAACTATAGTTTTACATACAGAAAACAATGATAAATAAAAATAAATGATAAAATAAATAAATAACGAACTGGATAAACGAACATTAAACATAAATTTTGACCTTTATTGAAGACTCATATTATCACTTCACTTATTCAATTTATATAACCAACCTCTCCTGACCTTAAACTCACTAACATCACCACTCATTCCAGGTCAAGGAGTGGAAGCAGCAGGTCAAGATCAAGGTCAAAGTCAAAGTCAAAATCAGGGTCACCTCAGAAGCGCAAAGTTCTGTCAGACTCTGGAGGGTCAGACTCAGATATTGGCAAGCGGAAGAAGGTGAGCGATAATGATGATGATGATGATGATGATAATGATGATGATGCATAGTTTTCATTTCTATCATATCTATTTCCTTTATTAATTTATTTGTATTTATTTTATTATACACCTTAATTAACTCACCTCGTCCTCAGGTGAAGCGTAAGAAGAGGCCGAGTGGGAGTGGGTCGGGGTCAGGTCGAGTGAGTGATTCCGAGGACGACTCACCCAGGCACAAGAAACATCAGGGAAGAGAAGGAAGAAAGCCATGTTGAGTGGGAGCGACAGTGACAGTGGACCCGAGGTGAGAGAGAGAGAGAGAGAGAGAGAGAGAGAGAGAGAGAGAGAGAGAGAGAGAGAGAGAGAAAGAGAGAAAAAGAGAGAGACAGAGAGAGTGTATTTATTCCCCTAACCTACTCTTCATTCCTTCCCACACAGAGAGACAAGTCCAAGAAGGTGACCATTGAGGAATCGGAAGGGGATAGAGGCCCTCCAGGAAGCCCGACCCCCGCCCAGGGTGAAGGGGAGGGGGAAGAGAACAAGGTGGGTGTGGTTTAAGAATGGGCGGGAAAGTGTGGGTGTGGTTTAAGAGTGGGCGGGAAAGTGTGGGTGTGGTTAGAATATACTCCTTGGAAATACAATGCTTTCCTCTAATATTGCAGGAAATTGGTCGACATTGCAAGCCACAAAATTTGAATTCGCAAAATTTTTCATGGTTTGAGTCATATTTTTGTTCGTGTTTGTACATAAATTATTATAGATTATTATATATCCTACAGTACAGAAAAGAAATATTATCACATCCCGAAATTTGTGGAAAGAAATCCAATATTGCGAGACCGTGAATAATTTGAGTTACATTGCAAAATTTTGAGTTTCATAAAAAATTCTGTTACGGGATTTCAGTTGTAAAATTGGAATATCGCAAAATTTGAGTGTGGAAAATTGGAGGGAGCAATGTATATAATGAAAAAAAAAAAAGTAAGATAATGAACTAACTATTAATAAACTTGATATACTTGATAGATTAATAGATAAGTATGAGTTTATAAATCATCTTTTTAACACAACCATAGTGTTAACTGTTGTACATATTATTAATCACAAAAAAAATCAATGACAAGCAGAAGATAACACAACAATAACAACCAAATTTAACCATTTATATATTAACAAAAAAAAAAATCAATGAAAAACTCAAGATAACATAGCAATAACAAACCAAATTCAACTATAAACACATGAATAACACGAAAAAACAATTAACACCACCAATTAACAATCCAATTTAACCTTAAACTCTAACCTACCAACTACCCACCACCCCTTAGCCCCTCCCACAGCTATCAAACAACCTAATTCAACTATAAACACACTAGTAACACGAAAAAAACACACATTAAAACACCAATAATGCAAAACCCCAATACTAAAAAAAAAAAAATTTCAACCACCCAATTTGACCTTGAACTCTAACTAATTACCCCCCCCTCCTCAGCCCCTCCCCCAGCTATCAGACAGCGACGATGAGGCAATTAGACGGCAGAGCATGAACCGAGATGAACAGTACTTTGTTAATGATTTCGACATGATGATGGCCAAGAAGAAGGAGGAAGGAGGAAAATTCAGGAGGAGGAAGAACAATGTGGATATTATTAATGACAATGAAGAACACATCGCTATCATTGTCAAGAGGGTAAGGGGGGTAGGGGGGGAGAGAGAGAGAGAGAGAGAGAGAGAGAGGATTGCATGATATAAAAGATGTAAGATAGATAAGTCATCTGTACTTAACTTAACCTAGAGAGAGAGAGAGAGAGAGAGAGAGAGAGAGAGAGAGAGAGAGAGAGAGAGAGAGAGAGAGAGAGAGAGAGAGAGATTTAGATAGTCATATGTATATAAACCAAACTTACTTTATAACTTTATCCAAACCACACACACACACACTTACCCTTACACACACACACACACACACACACTTACACACACACACACACACACACACACAGATGAGACAAGCTGCTGAAGATGACCGAGTACTCAACGAAAAATCTCTCCCGGCTACTAAGAAAATTTCAATGCTTGAGTTAGCTATGAGTCAAATCAACAAACACAATCTCATAGAAGGTTTCCTCGACGCCAACATCCTCTCGGCACTCACTGACTGGCTGGCTCCTATGCCGGACCGATCACTCCCGGCGGCCAAGATCAGGGAGGCGGTGATCAAGTGGTTAATTCAGGTAATGTGGTAATGAGGGTGATTATAATGATGTGGTGTTGTGGTGTTTAGTTTAGTTTAGTTAAGTTTATTTATTTATTTATTTATTTTATTTTATTTTTTTTTTTGAGGTTTTCTGTTTTGATTTTAATTAGAAGTTAATGGTGTGTGTATGTATTTTTTTTTTTTTTTTTTTTATTGTTAGGTTTAGTTTGTTTTGATTTTAATGAGAGAAATTAATGGTGTGTGTATATATAATTTTTTTTTTATTGTGAGGTTAATTTTATTCTAATTTTAACGAGAGAAATTAATGATCGTAATTCTTTTCAATATATATCTTTTTATGTCAACGGTTCAACTTATTTTATTATTTATTTTAACGAGAAATATTAATGATTATATATATATCTTTATTACTCCAGAGACATTTATTTCATTTCATCATTAATTTAAACCAGAAAAAAATTAACCATCACACATATTTATCACACGAGAGAGAGAGACATTTATTTCATTTTATTATCATCTAAACAAGAAAAACTAACCATTATATACATCTATATCACCCTAGAAGCATATATTTTATTTTATTATTAATTTAAACAAGAGAAATTAACGATTATATATATTTTCATCACCTAGAGAGAGAGAGAGACATTTATTTCATCTCATCATTAACTTAAACCAGAAATAACTAACCATTTATCTTATTTTCCCTCCAATTTTCCCCTCTCCTCCAGTTACCTCCACTCTCCCAGGACATGTTGAAGACCTCAGGCATCGGCAAGGCTATCATGTACCTTTATAAACACCCCAAGGAAATCAAGTTCAACAGGGAGCGATGTGGCCGCCTCATATCTATGTGGTCACGGCCTATCTTCAATGTATCCGATGATTTTAAGAGTAAGGAACCACATAGCCGCCTTTTCTTCTTCTTCCTCTTCCTCTTCCTCCTTCTTCAATTTTTCCTCCTTCTCTTTCTTCTTCTTCTTCTTCTTCTTCTTCGATTTTTCTTCTTCGTTTTTGATTTCTATAAAAAAGAAAAAAAAGAAATATAGACTAAGAACAGCATCATATTAATTTATCTCACCATAATAATAATAATAATAATAATAAACCTACTAATTACACACCTAAACACACATAATTAAAAAGGTGAATTGATATATATTTTCCTTGTATATTAATGAAAGTTTAAACGCAGGTGTGCTAAGCTTTACTATATATTCATTCTCCTTTCAGCTTTGTCCCGAGAGGAGCGATTGCAAAGAGACTTAGAACTACATCAAGCATCAGGAATTACAAAGAAAGAAGATATGCAGTTTGATGAGTCCGGGTAAGTGAGAAGAGAGAGAGAGAGAGAGAGTTATGGAGAGAGTGGGAAAGAAAGAGAGTGATGGAGAGAGAGGAAGAATGATGGGGAGAGAAAGAGAGTAATGGAGAGGAAGAGAGGGAGAGAAAGAGTAATGGAGGGAGATGAACAGAAAGAGTGATAGAGAGAGAGGGAGAGAAAGAGTGTAATGGAGAGAGAGGGAGAGAGAAAGAGAGTAATGGATTCTTATTATATATATAGACCTCCACTTTTTACCTCCCTTCTTGATTATTATTATTTGTTATTTATATATTATTTTTATATTATATTTGTGTGTTTTATTTATAGTCTAGTTCAACACATACTTTATATATACATTTCACCATTTCAGAAAGGTGCTCCGGCCTGGTGACCCCGGCTGGTGCTATCGGGCGCGTGTCCCTCGACCTTCCGGCAAGGACTATGTAAACAGACCCAAGTGGCAGTCTGAAGTGGACATAGGCAGGGTGAGGATACACTTAGATTAGAGTTTAAGTATAAGTTTAATGGGGGAAGGGAAAAAATGAGAATAACTACGAATATTATTGATCATTTCTGTTATTTTCAGGTAAGGAAATTTAGCTTTAGTGGATGACAAAAAAAAAAAAAAATGAAATAAAATAAATAAATAAATAAATAAATAAAACTTAGAATTGTGAAAAACTTAGAACATATATTTGGAATGAATGATACAAACTGGAAGAAGATGAATAACATAACCTCACTTAACATACATTCATTCCAGGAAGTTTAGTTTAAGTGAATGACTAAAAATAAAAATTAAATTAAAGTCTTACAATATGAAAAAAAAATTAGAACAATATTTAAAATGAATAATACAAACTGGAAGAAGATGAATAATATAACCTCACTCAACATACATTCATTCCAGGGTTCCAAGAAGGAGATGAACAGGCTTGAAAAACAGATCCGAGCCTTCCAGGAGAAGAAGAGAATGTCCAAGGCCAGACGTGCTGTGCCTATCAGTATTGAGGGACGTAATATGGCACTCTGAATATCGGGAAATGGCACTCTTAAATATCGGGAAATGATCCTCTAAATATCGGAAAATGGCACTAAATATCGAAAAATGGCTCTAAGTATCGGGAAACAGCATTCTTAAATATCGGGAAATAGCACTCTTAATATCGGGAAATGGCACTCTTAATATCGGGGGATGACACTCTTAAGTATCGAAAAATGGCCCTTTAAATATTGAGAAAATGGCTCTTGGAATGTCTTAATGGCCCTGAAGATTGATATTGAACCCACTGTAACTCACACATGCACACACAGACACAACGCACACGCACGCACGCACACACATATTGGATACTTAAATTGGGTACTAAAAAATAGGGAGAAATTTTTAGGTAAGTTACGTTGATCAATATAATTTTTTGCATAGAATTTAAGGCATTTTGAAGTGTTTTTTATGGAGAAAATTATAGCAAGGAGAGATTTGTTTATAGTTATAGAAGTAAAAACTGGATGAAGGAATGTTATGAGGCAACTAATTAAACACACACACACGTACACACACAGTCACACACACACACATTAACTACAGTGCCAGGGGGGGGGGGAGGGATGGTTTACCTTACCTCAAGTGCCCAGTGCCACACCTATTACTCAAACCTCACTCTTAATTAATTCCCACCTCATTAAAACCAAATCCTAACATCAATTACCGTATAATAATTTTTTTTTATCTCCCTTGATATTTTTTTAGTTTTAATCTTTAGTTCACTCTTAAATGAGGTTAATTTTTGAACCTAACTGTATATATAGAAGTAGAAAGAGTTAGGTTAGGTTAGGTTAGTTAGGTTAGGGTGAAATTGTGACAGCTGATTGTGAGTTAAAAGCTGTATTTGATAATTGAACGATGCACAATTCTCGAAGGTAATTATGATGGCCTGTAATTAGTGGATAATGATAATGATATGGGAAGTGAAGTGAAAGGGGTTAATTAATAGATAGATTTTGTGTTAATTGAATATTGGATTAATTGTATTTACTTTAGAAATGACCTTTTGTGTTCGTGTGATTATTAATTTCCATATACATACACACCCCTCTAAAAAAACCCAATGAATAATGACCTACTCCCGTGTGTGTATAAACGGTAGTGTCTCCGCGTTACATAATCATTATACACATCATTGTATTAAGTATATCGACATTGTAGGTGATTTGAAATGCCATATTTATAACACATAAAAAAAACTCCGTGTCAACTATTATTTAAGTTGACGAAGATTTTAAGTTTTTTTTTTTACATTTCTTTCAGTCATCATTTTTGTGTGTGTTACATATTGATATTTATTAAAGATATGTTAACTAAGGGAATGTATGGTTTGTCAGCTAGAGAGAGAGAGCAAGTACACACATACACACACGCGCGCACACACAACAGTCATAACTACCTATATATACACTGACAATTCGCTTAAACATACAGCATAAACAACGATATTTTCCCACAATTGAGGAACATTACATAACCTTAAACGACCCTTTGAAACAATAACAAACATATATAGAAATAACTGAAGAGACTTGGATTACGGAAAACTGCACAAAACCTTCTCATCTCTCAATACTTTTACCTATAACAACTTTTTACCTCCCCATAACTTACCATACCATCTACCTTTCAGATTAACATACGGCTATACCACCTTAGCCGTTGTTCCTATTTCCTTTAACTAACTAACTAACTACTTCTACCAGCCCATAATATACCATCACATCTACTATACCATCTACCATTCAGATTAACATAGCATTATACTACCTCCTACCTATACTCCTATTTGCATTAACTTACAAACTTTATACCAAGGGAGATGTAGTGTATATTAACATGGGATTTACATTGCTACTATCACCTGTGTTACCTGTGTGTGTGTTAGGTTAGAAAGGTATTACTTGTAAGACTTAAAGGTGGAGGGAGAGGGAAGATTAGGATTGCAAACACATCTATCATCAATAATACATGGTTTGCTAATACACAGTAGACAGTTTCATCATTTTATTAACTTATATTGGCTGGATTGACATTTAAACCACGATAAAAAGGTGAATTAGGAGTGATTTGATATACAAGACGTGTTAAGAATTTTCGTTATTACTTGTACGGTTTCGAAAAAATGAGGTTAATTCTTTAATGTGTATAAGGGATAATTTCAGACTATTTGGGTATTAGATAATTTGATTGTAATTGGCCGAAAAATACTGGGTTTAAATGTGGTTTGAGGTGTTAGGAGAGAACTGATATCCTGAAAAAGTATATAAATAGTACATCAGTTAAAAATCCCAGTGTATTTATTTATTTATTTTTATTTATTTTTATTTATTTTTTTTACATCACAAATCGTTATGGAAGCGAAGATGGACTTGCCTTTTGCCGTTATTTGTCAAAGGTTTTGATTAATTCATGTTAGTGTGCGTTTTGTGGATGTGTTAAAATTTGCGTGTGTGTGTGTGGGGGGGGGGGGGTGTTACAAAGGTAGAAGGTGTTAAAACGTGTTAAAATATAATATAACACACATCTGACTTTTTAGAGATGTTAAATTTATCTTGTGTGAATTGCGAGAAAAAAAAGAGTTAAAAAGATGAAAAAAAAAAATACATTGATTAGTTTTATGCGGATTTATGAGGATGTGCGTATAGTCACCTTAACGTACATACACGCGCACATGCATACAAACACATGCGTACGTACATACATACATGAAATTATTTGATTGGGTTGTGTACTTAGACATTGGAGAAGAAAAACTGTATTCACTAATTATACTCTTAATTTTTATTGTATATATTGTATTTTGTGAAGAAGAGATGATGGAATAGATTGAGGTTGGCATTGACTACTACTACTACTACTACTATTACTACTACTACTACTACTACTATTACTACTACTACTACTATTACTACTACTACTACTACTACTTTTTGTGTGTGTTTGTGTGTTTGTACTGTAAGAGGAAAACTTATATAATGTTTTGTATACACTTTCCACTCAGTAATTTTATATAATCTTATACAGCTACATTTAAAACATTTTTTTTTTTTCTCCATCAGTTTAAATAATTGTCAAGCTAATTTTTGCTTTGTGTGCTCCTCTTATTAAAAAAAAAGAAGAAGAGAAAAGGTCATAGTTAATGTTTTTTTTAAAGTAATGATGCAATTTTAATGACTTAGGAGATAGGGTGAGGGAGGAATATTAAATGATAGTAAAAGTTTATGTATATGGGTGTATTTCCCTTACTATTTTACTACTACTACTACTACTACTACTACTACTACTACTACTACTACTACTACTACTACTACTACTACTACTACTACTACTCTAACACTTGATACTCCATTCATTCCCTTAGACAATAGTGAATGGGTCTGGTCTTGCTGTTCTTTCACAAACCCACATTCATCCTCCCTTTGATCTAACCTAACTTAATTATTTCACTATAACTAACCTAACCTAACTAACCCAACCTAACTTTTCCTTCTCTATACTTTATCTTGCTATTATCTCTTTACTCTGCTGTGTATTAATACTTTTTTTAGCTTAATTAACATATTGCCATACCACCTTTTTGATGTACGTCACTAACTTTATTAACATTAACTCACTCGTTTCTTCACTAATTAAACACTCGGACAGAAGTTAATCGCTGAAAACTGAACACCTTTTAGCTTAATATATCGCCATACCACCTTTTTAATGTCTGTCGCTAACTTTATTAACATTAACTCACTCGTTTCTTTACTATTTAAACACTCAGACAGAAATTAATCGCCGAAAATTGTCGTGGAAATTCACTAACACGAATCTCTTTTTGCTTTTCTCGCCCACGTCAAGCTAGTTGGGAATTATAACCTTATTATGAAACTTTATATTATGGAACTGAAGCGAGGACTGTAATGGCTGTAAACATAAACAAAATGTGGATGATTATTAATGGTAAGGTTTGTATATCATTAATGTGGAGAGAATGGAAGATTGTCTCTGTGTGGTGAAGAGAATGGTAAGTATAGATACATTATAAGACTGCTACAGTGTTAATGAATGGCCTTTGTTTGCATATGGGCTTAGAGAAGGGAGTGTATACTGTACTGTAGCATTGGAATAAATTATGATATAGGAAAGTAATTGATGTCATATTGTTTCCCTCATATTGTTTATATTTTTTATACTTTGTCATCTAGATTTTTAAAATTATTATTAAAGAAAGAAAAGTTTGAAATATGTCAATATGTAAGTTATGTGGCTATTAATTATGATTAGGTAAGGTTAGGTTAGCTCACAATAGCCTAACGTATATATATATTCATTATTATTAGGTGGAAGTGGTTGATTAAGATGATAGTAAGTAAATTAATTCCGAGTTATAAAGAGAAAAGTTCCGTGGGTGAAAGGAAAGAGAGAGTCAATTTTTAGTCAACATTCAGCAACAGGAAATCATAAAGTTAGTCATTACGCAGGAAACTATTTCACCCAATCACAAACAAGGACGTCTAAGAATAAATAAATAAAAAGATTAATCTAGTAATCAATATATAAAGTTAGTGTTTCTTCAATAACGTTATCAACTATCAACATCGTGTTTGATAAATAAATAAGAAAGATATAGAGAAAAGGGCAAAAAATGGCCAATATTCCAATGATTTAAAGAAACTAAGATAGGTTATAAGTTTTGGAAATCAAGATAAAAAACTAAAATAAAAATACATATACACATGCCTTCTTATCCTTCTCTTTTTATCATACTTTTCTCCCAATTTATTTCTTTTTATACTCAGACACAGAAACACAAGAACATCAATAAGAAAACCAAAAAAAAAAGACTATCGTGTGCTGTTGGAAAGGTTAACACATCCGGGAATCAACAGGACCACATAAGGGTCATGTCTGTTAGCTGACCTGACCTTTCACCTCCTCAGACCTAGCATGACCTTCACACAGGTAACACGTTGACCCCACAGCCTCTTGAAGCACTAACTCATATAATAATTACATCTTTAGGCCTCAGAATATTAATAATAATAATTTTAAAAAAATTAAAATGAAGCCACCACGCTGTTTAAGGTGTTTCCTCTTATAATCATAAATACTACCTTTATTAACCCGTATAACAAGTAATTAACAACCTTGAGTTATAATTAGAGGATGGAAGACTATTGTAATAAAGGTTAAAGTTCAATAACCTTACGTAAATTAAGGTAATTTAAGGTAAATTAGAAGATTGTAGATTTGTTTCCAGTGAAGACAATATGGCGGTGGTAAAATTTAACATCTTCACCAGAATGCACTTGGATATAAATAACACACTTTTCGAATAGATTTTGAACCGTTTCGAATGTTTTTGACATTCATTTCCGTCGCAAATGCCAATATAATAAGATATCCTCATCACCCCGACAAACTTGGGGATCTGTCCACGTGGGAATGTGGGATTCTTGGGGAAAGACGAAATACAATGATTTACGTTAAGAATAAGGTGCCAGAATCACTATAACCAAACAATGACCTATTGACGAACGCACAATGCACTGAAGGTCACAAAACATGGATATTTAATGTTGTTTAGGGCAGCGAGGATCCTTGGGGTGGTATATGGCCTGGTGGAGTCCTGAGCGGGTATCACAGGCGGGAAAGTTGTCCTGCGTTCTTTAGTAAGGCACAGGTGAGGCGGATGACGGCTGGTTGTGGGGACGGGTGAATGTTTGCCGCCGTGAGCAGGGTGGGCACGGGGCAGGTGGAGTGTAGTGACGTTCAGGGTTTGTAGTTGACTGTGTAGTACTGCACGATGCGAGTGGAAACTGTTCTATCGTATATCTCAGTGTAAATGTTTTGTGTTTTTATCGTGTTTCCTCTGGCTCTTCTATTAACTAATGTAGGAAGGTGAATATTTCTTAATCTTTCCTCATGTGTCAATGATTTTAGTGTGGGGATAAATTTTTGTGGTTCGTCTGTACATTTTGAATACTTTTGTGGTTCGTTGCTGTACATTTTGAATAATTTTGTGGTTCGTTGCTGTACATTTTGAATAATTTTGTGGTTCGTTGCTGTACATTTTGAATAATTTTGTGGTTCGTTGTTGTACATTTTGAATAATTTTGTGGTTCGTCACTGTACATTTTGAATAATTTTGTGGTTCGTTGCTGTACATTTTGAATAATTTTGTGGTTCGTTGCTGTACATTTTGAATAATTTTGTGGTTCGTTCCTGTACATTTTGAATAATTTTGTATGTCGTCACTGTACATTTTGAATAATTTTTATGTTTATTTTTTACTCCAAACTTGGTTATTGTATTCTAAACGTGATCTTACAAAGGCAGGGAACAAATTTCAAACATTATTTCATCTAAAGCAACAAATATTCTTCTAATAATACCAATAAGTCTGTTTAACTTAGTCACTTTTTCAATAATGTTATATTAATTTAGAAGTTATTAAATCTTTTCTATAACTAATAATCTGGGGTTGTTGGAGGAGGTGCAGACGCCATTTTATTTCACCGCCACACACCATTCTGGTTATGATTTTCTGTAACGCCCTTTTCACTCCTTCCAGACGCCCTTATGGGATTCCAGGACATGCTAGGGTACCGTGGGCGTGATGGGTGGATGCTATTACGCCCTCCACCTGATCTGACCTCACCTGACCTCCCCTGACCTGACCTAACCAAGAAGCTGTGGGGTAAGTGTTATTTGCTTTTGTTATTTATAATTTTGCTATGATACTTTTCAGGTATATTACAGTAATTACGACTTCACTGCTACAAAACT
>JAXIVD010003741.1:0-2500 GCA_036785275.1 Cancer borealis
ATGCGCGTAGCTACAATAGCAAAACAAAAAATGGAAAATCCTGAAAGGTTGAAATTTTTGTTTTTATATATATGTTTGTGTCTTATTTTTGTTTTCTTTACGATGGAAGATTTTAGTAGCATTAAGTTATTTTATTTTCGCTGTATGATTTAAAAAAAAAAAAATTTAATTGTACTCCTCTTGGTATTTACTTCAGCGAACAATTTTATTTATTCATCTATGTGTTTGATTTAAATTTTATTTTATTTAGTTGAAATTGAATTATCCATTCATTCATTATTTTTTAAATTTATATATTCACTCATTTATTTATTTATTTATTTTGTTATTTGCTAGTTATGTATATATTTTTTTTTGTGTGTGTGTTCCAGGAAGTCATTACCAAAGGCGTGAATCTACCTATGTGATGGAGGAATAATGGAGAAGGGGGGAAGTGCCTTAGCATAGCATTATTGAGTGACTGACTTGCCTAGTACTTACACCCTCGACAGTAGTAAGTAGGGTTATAATGGTAGTGGTGTTGGTAATGGTGTTAGTGGTGCCGTCTATGAACTTTCCCAAAATAGTGTTTCATCTTCGTCTTCCATAATATATTTTTCGTTCCCTCAGTGTCAAGACATTTAAGATTCATGGCTACGTTGTGATGAGGGGGCAACATTTATTTACTTGTCTTAGTCTGCATTTTCTTATTGTATTTTATAATTAATTCTTTGTTTATTGTTATATGTCCTGTTATATCAATTTTATGTAATCTTCATTATTTTTAATCGTTTTCAATATTTTTTTTGTGTTCTCCTTCATTTTCTTTATTTTCTTCCGCTTTATAATGGTTACTCCTTCGTGACGTGCATAGCCTTCCATGACGGACAGTTCCTCGTTAGTGTTCCTTCCTTGCTTCCTTCGATCCGCGAAACACGTTCAGCAAAGTTATTGTTCCTCCACCCATTAACGAGCCAAACGACACCACTTAATGTCGCTACACTTTGATGTTTTAAAGTGTTCTTTTCGCAACTTTCGTTATTTATTATAACTTTTCTTTCTTTTTCTTCCTTTGATTTTCTTCATGTCTTGCTCCTTCGTGGCAGTCTAAGCACCTTGTATAATTCTACTTTATTGCTTTTGTCCAACGACTTCGTTATTTCACACCTCTCCACCTCCTCCTCTTCTTTTTATTCCTCCTCCTCCTCCTCTTCTAATTTATCCTCCTCTTCCTCTTTTTATTCTTCCTCCTCCTCCTCTTCTTATGTCTCCTTCTCTTCCTCTTTTTATTCATCCTCCTCTTCTTCCTCTTCCTCCTCTTCTTCTTCCTCCTCCTCCTCCTCCTCCTCCTCCTCCTCCTCCTCCTCCTCCTCCTCCTCCTCCTCCTCCTCCTCCTCCTTTGCTTGGTCCATAATGCATGAGTCCCTTTTGATACTTAGTAATTCATGTTCCTCGCACACTCTCTCCCTCTCCTCTATTATCTCCTCTGTTCTGCTTTTTTACTTTGCATTGTTAGCTGCCAAGACTTTCAGCTTTCTCTTGATTCTCGTATGATATAGCTATTATCATTATTATTATAATTTTGTTTTGGGTTTTTGATGTTATTAATATTTGTATAATTATTATTATCAGTATGATTATGGTTATTATTGTATTATTATTATTATTATTATTATCATTGTTGTTGTTGTTATTATTATTATTATTATTATTATTATTATTATTATTATTATTATTATTATTTTCATTATTATTATTATTATTATTATTATTATTATTATTAATATTATCAATGTTATTATTGTTATTGTTATTAATATTATTATTATCATTATGATTATTATTATTGTTATCATTATTATTATTACTATTGTTGTTGTGTATTATTATTATCATTATCATTATCATCATCATCATCATCATCATCATCATCATCATCATCATCATCATCATCATCGTTGTCGTAATCATCATTGTCATTAATATCAACACTACCACTACTGTTATTACCACTACTACGACTACTGTTTCTACAACTACCACCACCACCACCACTACTACTACTACTACTACTACTACTACTACTGCTATTGCTATTGCTACTACTACTATTACTACTATCACCACCACCACCACCACCACCACCACCACCACCACCGTTAGCAATACTAATATAAAGTTCTAACGCTGCTTGTCAAATATTAACTCTTTATTAAGGGGAAGGAAGGTAATTTGACTACAGTGAACCTGGTCTGCGTGACTTAAACAAGGACTCCAGTATAGTACGTAGGACCTTATCATCACTTATACATCACCTACCTAAGTCAGGCAAGGCGTAAGGGAAGTGTGGAGATACTACATTACACTATTATTTCCTCTTGCATGGGTACTTTTTTTTATTCTTTGTTCCTACAGGTTGATATTTGTTTTTTATGTGCTGAGAGTAAATGGAGTTTCATGATGATTATAATTGCCTGTTCGTGAACGTGTTATTTCGTGCTGGTGTTAGTGGAGGTGAGAG
>JAXIVD010003741.1:7500-20379 GCA_036785275.1 Cancer borealis
TGAGTAAAACACCTCACCTCGTTACAGAGGGAAACCTGACTCACACGTGTCAGATACGTCCCTCTCAGGCGTGGACTATGAGTATTCTTAACCTCAGAAAAGAAGGTTGGAAACATTTTGCTCCCCACAGCATAGGGAAGTCTAGCTCATCAGCATATCGCGCAATGTCAGACACCTTGCTGTATTGACCAGGTCTTATGTCATTAAAGAATAATAATATCGATGTAAACGCCCTGCTTAACCTGCCAACCTATCCTAGATTTATATACATTTAAGAATTCCACTAACTGTCTCGGAGGATGCTGATTGGTACATGTTTCTACCACATGGGTCAAGCATCTCGTTTCCTGATTAGTTGTTTTGTCGCCAGGTCCATCTCGTTGCTGCGACTTGGGTCTCTACTTGTACCCAGTCAATGTTTGCTGTCCTGTTATTGGTGATATTTTGACCTTTAGTAATGTACATGGATTCAATTGTCATCCTGTGCTACTTTGTGAGGTTACTTTGAAGAATTTTTCCTTCATCCCAATAAGGCAAGGATCCGTTTCCATCGATGGGGCTCACCAACGCACTCTGCTTTGTATCATCATTATTATTATTTTTATTATTTTTATTAATTTTATTGTTCTTCTTTTTCTTCTTCTTCTTCTTCTTATTATTATTATTATTATTCTTATTATTATTATTATAATTATAATTATAATTATTATAATTATCATTATTATTATTATCATTATTATTATTATTATTATTATTTTTATTACTATTTTTACATTGATGAAGCAGCAGTGTAAAGATCAATATAACTTCTTTTTTCATGACATATTAATGATTTAAGATAAAACTTTGTCCTCAGCCAAGCTAACACAAATAACATATTCAGTCCATTAGCAGAAATTCATACTTCACTCCCTCTTAACAGTACTCTTCCAGCTACGCATTACACACCGCAATGACATACTAATTTCAAACCCTGTGCAATACTTTTAGACCAGTATTTTTCTCTGTACAAGAAAGATTTTACTGTCTGTTTGATTGACATCGTGAGGTTTGCACTGTATTACCGGTGACATCCTACATCTACAGGGTTTTAATGAATGAGTTTCTTTATGCTCAGTGTCTCGGATGGAAAGTGTCTTGTAAAACTTCTCTGCGCTTTTTTAAGTGTGGATAATTGTATTGACGTCTGTGTGTCGGTCAGTCAGTCTTTATGTCTCTGTATTTCTTTCTTTCTTCCTGTATGTCTGTGTCTCTCTATCATTGTCTGCTTATCTATTTTCCTCTTCCTTTCTCTCTCTCTCTCTCTCTCTCTCTCTCTCTCTCTCTCTCTCTCTCTCTCTCTCTCTCTCTCTCTCTCTCTCTCTCTCTCTCTCTCTCTCTCTCTCTCTCTCTCTCTTCTCTTTCTCTTTCTCTCTTTCTCTCTTTCTTCTTTTCTCTCTCTCTCTCTCTCTCTCTCTCTCTCTCTCTCTCTCTCTCTCTCTCTCTCTCTCTCTCTCTCTCTCTCTCTCTCTCTCTCTCTCTCTCTCTCTCTCTCTCTCTCTCTCTCTCTCTCTCTCTCTCTCTCTCTCTCTCTCTCTCTCTCTCTCTCTCTCTCTCTCTCTCTCCCCCTTCTCCTTTTCACCATGATTTAAATGTCTCGAAAAATATAACTCTTTCCCACAACAAAGGGACGTTGTGAGCTACAGCAAAAAGAAGAAAAAGGAAGAAAGAAAGGAAAAAAAAAGTTAGATCCTTGAGTAGCCTGGCCGCGGAAAGTCTATGATAATAATAAAGGTAAAATCTAGGACCTGTTCTAATGTTTGAATTATATATATATTTTTTTTCATTACGAATACGATTTGATCTAACTAAAAGTACGTAATAGTCCTATGTACGTAACTTAACTATGATAACCACAATGTTAACTTATTAAGCTTCATTGAACATTTGCTTGGATTATTTCCCTTCCGTTGACTTTTTTTTTTCGGGGCTTCATCATATTTGCTTTACTTATGTTTGTTTTTCATCCACTATGTTTTCCACCTTTTTTAGAGAACTTATTTCCATTCTGTCCATTTCTTTTCTGGACCTTTTGATTTGTGTTATAGGTTTGTGAAATAAAATGGAAATAACTTTGATTATATAAATAGGAGGAAGAAGAGAAAGAAGAGGAAAGGAGGAGGAAGGGAAGAAGATGATTAAAAAGTGAAGGAGGAAGAGGAGGACAACGAGAATGAGAAGGAGGAAGAAGAATAGGAAAAGGATGGGATGGTAGAAAGAATATGTCAGGAATGAAGAGGGGAAGGGAAAGCAGAAGGTGTTGGAATAGGGAAGATGAGGTGGGGAGGTAAAATCTCTCTCCCCATTACTAGGGAAACTCACCTCCTATATTCTTGTGTTTCCATGTTGGTCGTCTGGAGGGAGATGGAGTCGCGTCCCCATTTTCCTTTTGATGAGAAGGCAACATCACTATTTTGTAGGCAGTAGGGTTTGAGAGAGGCCTCTTGAACCTTGTAGGAATTCCTGTTCGTGTGTGTGTGTGTGTGTGTGTGTGTGTGTGTGTGTGTGTGTGTGTGTGTGTGTGTGTGTGTGTGCGTGCGTGCGTGCGTGCGTGCGTGCGTGCGTGTGCGTGTGCGTGTGTGAGCTGGGAAAGTTACCACAGGGACATTCTGGCGACGCTGAAGGGAAACGCCGCATCGCCGTGTTTCACCGCCACTGTCGCTGCCTGGTGCCAGCAATGCGCGCCGCTTCACGCCTCAGGAATGTGCATAAAGGAATGGAGTGTCATGTTTATGCGACGCCCAGTACGTTCTTGCCCCTATCCGGAGACGCAAAACCGTATATTCCTCCCGTTAATGTGCATATTTGTGTTTCGCTGTGAAGCAGGGGACGTCGAGCGGTGGGGTGCGCGTGGCAGGGAGACTATGTTGAGGAGGTAGAGTTCGGCGCGTGGAAGGAAGTGGTATGTGAGCCCGTCTCTTCAGTCCGTTGTTGTGACGTGTGCATTGTTGTGGATAGAAGTAAGAGGCTTTGGGGAAGGAAGACGAGCATTAAGAGTGGATAACGAATTAAAGTGGATCAGGATAAAACATTGAGATGTGTTTGTATATATATATATATATATATATATATATATATATATATATATATATATATATATATATATAGATATATAGATATATATATATATATATATATATATATATATATATATATATATATATATATATGTAGTAATATATATATATATATATATATATATATATATATATATATATATATATATATATATATATATATATATATATATATAGTAATTATATATATATATATATATATATATATATATATATATATATATATATATATATATATATATATATATATATATATATATATATATATATATATACCACCTTGTTGTGTCTTTTTCAAATCAAAATATATCAGGACAAAAGTATAGCAGGATAAAAGAAAAAGTAACAGAATGGACAAACTCGAGTTTTCGTAATAAAACTCCAGAGCCTCACATGTGACAGACAGCCAGACAGATGCGCAAACAAATGCAGCAGAGTTTAACACTTGCATGTCTGCTTGCCTTGTTGTGTGTCCGTGGACTTCGTTGTGCGATTTATTTTTATCTGTTTTGTTTGTTTTATTCTCGAATCACAATGGATGTGCTTCTTGTCCTCTGTTTGGTAATGCTATCAAGGCGTATCTCTGGATGTTGTTTGGATGTACTTTATGATTTGTTTTATTGTATTTTTTTTTCTTTGCATTGTTTTGTTTTGTTAGCCTTGTGATCGATGTGCCATGATAACCTGCGGCTTGGTTTGCTGTGTGGCCTTGAATGCATCAGGATAGCCAGTATTGTGGTGTTTTTTAATGACTTTGAAGTCACATTTGCAGTTTGCTGCATATTGAAATGTGTGCTTTTGTATTCCAAACTGTTGTTTGTGGCGCAGAGGTATTTCATTTAGCGGTTTCAAATAAGAGGAACAAAATAAAAATTCGTTACATTTTGCAAAAGTACTGAAAATTGTTTTAGAGAATTTATGGTGTAGGAATGAAGCCTTACATACTTCACTTCACCTTCTTCACATCCAGCAGTTTGTAATGTCATAGGATCCCCCAAGAAGCTTCCTTTTTAGTCTCCACATCTTTCAAAAGACACCTTGGAAAAGAGATAAAAAATGTTGAACACTTTCTTGAGGTTTTGGAGGAGAGAAGCTTCAGCGCGGCTCCAGAAACTGAGTGAGGAGAAGGAGAAACATGTTAATATTGTTTAATCATCGTGTCCTGGGAGCGACAGGAGCGAGCCAGGTGCCACTCGCTGACAGGTGGTCATAGGGTGGGCAGGTAAAAGGTGTCTGTTTACACGCAGAGGCTGAATAAGAGTCAGATTTCCCACAAGAGCGATGTTTGATATGAAATTTTATACAAGGATTTTTCTTATCCTTCTCCAGTAGCCTAACCAAGATGAGTCTTGAAGATATTCTTATATAGGTAAAGGGATGTGTACCATTGAATCATTGGAAGATTGTTACGGTCACTTTCCATCTGTGTTGAGGGTAAATAAACCCTTGTAGAATAGTAGATGTGTGTGTGTGTGTGTGTGTGTGTGTGTGTGTGTGTGTGTGTGTGTGTGTGTGTGTATGTGTGTGTGTGTGTGTGTGTGTGTGTGTATGTGTGTGTGTGTGTGTGTGTGTGTGTGTGTGTGTGTGTATGTTGTTACGGCCACACCGTAACGGACATGGTTCTTATGCGCTAGTGCCGGGTGTCCACTTATGAACAACCCAGTCACAACCACGTTACGGGCGTGTACGAACTGTAGTGCTGATGTTTATACGTCCTTTTAACCCACCAAAGGACAAGGAGAGTCGACTATCCCGTAGGACTAGTCACTCCGAAAGCCACACGCCGGTGGCTGGACAATAGGCTTTAAACAAGAAGTGCCTGGTTAAGGAACCTATGCACTCTTAGCCCCCAAACACAGCACCTACAGCCACCCCGTTAACGTTAAGAGGTCGCCAGTTCTTTTAACCCTCCAAAGAACAAGGAATCTCCCAGTAGTAACCACCTTCTCCTCCTTACATTCTAAAGAGACTTACAGTGAGCACGAGATTACAGTGCTTACACAAGGAGCTATCGCTCCAACCAGAATACCGCCCACAAGGTGTCTTTCCACCCACTTCTGGTTGAACAATATCTCCTCTCGACTCAACTAACACCCTGCAAAGTAGCCTCCCGCGAGGGGACTCCGTACAGTGCGTTATATGAGTCGTAATTAATTAACACTAAGACGGGATTACTCCTCGTCTGTGTTATCACACAAGAGGCCCCAGATGATAGGCTCTCTCTCTCTCTCTCTCTCTCTCTCTCTCTCTCTCACAATGAGGACAACGCCGACAAACGCAGACAACGCCGATAAAACGCAGACAACGCCGACAAACGCAGACAACGCTGAAATAAGCAGACGACGCCGATAACGCAGAAAACGCCGACAAAGCAGACAACGCCGAAATACTTCCTCGAGACTGAACAGTCTGACAAAAACTAGGTGGAGTTCACCGCCAGCTAGATGGTAATGATACAACCACACTCTCGTCGTTCACTCTCGGCACGATAACCTGGTCCTCGTATAGACAGGGCCTTACTGTCTAGCTACACAGATATCAACAATCTAACAGGCCAATCGTATAACCTTTTCTCTTAAATATGAGGAGGTTACACCCAGGAATAATGCCAAATTAAGGAGAGTGAGACGAGCGAAAATGTGTTCTTGGTGGCTGGCCAGCGGGAACTACCTCCTCACGGCATCTCAGCTCCACAGACACCCAGGCAGAGATGCCAACTCGCACCACCTGCGCGTCGTGTTTCTCACACCCCGCGCCGCCTCGACAAAACATAGCCTAATAACATGCTTTCTTTCACAAAATCATTACAGGCCATAGAGACGACGTAGGATAATAACAAACATACGAGAGGATGCAGAAAGGAATGCTCTACAAGATAGGATACCTTGCAACACAAAGAAGAAAGAAGGAAATTCAGGAAAATTAGGAGAATGAGAAGACCCGAAATTAAAGTGAAAGCCTAAGAAAAACTCACTGGCAACTCCTCACCCTCAACACTCCTTCTGTTCCCGCTCTCTCTCTCTCTCTCTCTCTCTCTCTCTCTCTCTCTCTCTCTCTCTCTCTCTCTCTCTCTCTCTCTCTCTCTCTCTCTCTCTCTCTCTCTCTCTCTCTCTCTCTCCCCCCCCCCACGCCAGCTCATGGCTGGACGACACGTGGTCTCCAAACAAAAGGCGTAAGCCTGTCTCGTCACGTATACACGTCTCCAACACTTCCCGTTCTTTCTCGCCACATACTCTGCCTCCCCCACTAACACAAGGGATGTAACTCTCTTTCCTACCTAGCCGTACTCAGCTGACACAATGCACACTCCGACCCTCGCCTCTCGCCACACTCTTCTACAGATCTGGAAAGCACACACCTGTCATGATGCCTTGCATGCTCTTCCACTCCTTCTCCTCAGAGAAGCTCCACTCTGTTGCTACTGGGCCGGACCAACCTCTCCAGTCGACACTACTATCACTGGCCGAGCCCGCACAGAGTGTCATAGCCTCAGCGTGGCCTTCTTCCTTACCAGCCTAACATTCTTCCTTCTCGCTCTCAGGGAATCTTCATTCCTCTGTGGGGCTTAACTCCCGTCTTCACCAGACGATGTTATGGTGACGGGCGGGGCCCGCAACACGCCCCCCCTTAAAGGAAAAATTTTGTAAGCCTCACAAACTTTCAAAATTTTTAAGCAGCAAGAGTGATTCCCGGGCCCGCAACAAGCAGTCGGCCATCATCTTCTCTGCCCTCTCGGCCACGAAACAGGCCATCTCCCCGGCACGGTCCGTGAAAAGAACCTGCCACTCGTACTCTCACCAAGTACACCTATCCCACGGCCACGTCCTCTCCCACGGCCAGTGGACTTCATAGACAGGAAGTCAAGAGGAAGCCAAAACTTCTTGCACCCAGGATGTACTTCTTCTTCTCCCGCGGGATTCGCATCTTCCTTGGGGGCCTGCTCTGGTATTTCGGCAGAAGTGTCAGTGTTCCTTTGGGGTGGCGTTCAGCTGCTCTTCAATCTGGTCTTGGTCAGAGCCCCAGTCGAACTGAACAGAACATTCACGCTTATCCCTGGGCTTCACCACGGTGGTAGCCACTTCACTCTGACAGTGAATCTTCTTCTTCTGCACTCCTCCCAGGTGCTGCAACCTCTCCCCAAGCAGCACACCGCACTGCCCCCAGTGCTCTGCGGGAACCACCAGTTCCGAGCCCAGAACCTTGGTAGTCTCCTCCCCCGGTGCAAAAGTATTATACTTGGCCTTCTGGTCATAGTATCTTTTCCTCTTCTTTGGCGCGGCTCCAAGATGGTGCGGAGCCACTTCCAGCGCCTTCACCAGTCCTTCCCGAGAACTTAACCCGTTCCTCAGGAGCACACCAGGCTTCCCTCACCAAGTCCAAAGGACCACGCACCCGGTGCCCAAACACCAACTGAGTCAGGATCCAGGTGGAAGAAGGATCCACAGCGGGAAGAGGATACAGGGGTGCAACAGGGGGAGTCGAGTTGGGTTTACCCATCATCTGACAGGTGTGACAACTCCTCAGCAACTCAGTAATCTCTCTGGCCATACCAGGCCACCAGAAATTGCCCCGTAGTCGGGCGAGAGTTTTGTGGACACCCAGGTGTCCAGCCATAGGTCCCTCGTGTGCTAACAGCACCAGAGCCTCCCTCAAATCCTGAGGCACTACCACCCGTAGAACATCACTCCCATCACTCTCCCTCGACCTGCGGTGTAACACCCCCTTCTGCAGCAGGAACTCCTCTATTCCCCTTATCTCCTTTCCCACCTTAGCAAAACAAGAAGCCAATTCTGGGTCCCCTTTCTGTCCCTTGATGAGCAACGCCGGCTCAATGCAAGTAAGGTCGGACGGGACCACAGGATCTGTCGGAAGGGGCGGTACCGACACTTCCCTGGTTCTGTCCCGGGGCCTGAGGCGTGGTGTGGACTCATCCACCCCTTCCTCATCTTCGGCGACAACCTCTGCCGAGTCAGGTGCTTCTATGGATGGCTCTGCACCGCGGCAGTCAGCCCCCACACCTTGACTCACTGGAGAACCCAGCTCTGGCTCATCCAGTTCACAGACACTGCTCTCTTTTGTCGGTGACTCTGCTATGTCGCAGTCAGCCCCTAGAGTAGCAGCCGGTTCCACCCGTCTAGCCTGAGACCGGGTGACAACCCCAACAACTTCCTCCTCACTGCCCTCCAACACCGGTGACCCTGCACTTTGCAGTCGGCCCCAAGAGCGGCAGCTTCTTCCTCACCACTGTTCTCCTCTTCTGGTAGCCTGCTCTGTCGCAGTCGGCCCCAGGAGCAACAGCCTGCATCACCCTCTCGGTCTGCGACCGAGTGACAACAGCAACAGGGTCGGGCACACTATGCCCCGACACTTCAGAAGCCTCACCTCCCGTAGGGGTGGGCACCCAAACTCTCCCTCCTGCTAGGTCATTCCCTAGCAGGAAATCAACACCTGCCACAGGCAGTTGTTCCGCCACTGCCACTTGAGCCGAAGTGGTGATCAGTGGACACGACAGCTTCACTTCAGCCGTCACAAACTTCTCGACAGCGTTGAGGCCCCTACACAACACTGCCTTTGAAGAAGTCACCTTAGTCCCGATGACATTTCGGCACACGGACTGTTGTGCGCCAGTGTCTCGCAAGACAATGACAGGATACTCGCTCCCGTCAATTTCGACAGTGCCCCCACACAGAAATGGGCGACACCAGTCCAGCTCCGAGTCAGCTAGAGTCACAGAAGCAACAACAGGAGGGGAAACAGGTGAAGCCGCCTGAACCCCCTCCTCACAATCCAACACAGGCCCATCAAAAGCTTTATCTCCTTCGTGAACCTTAGGAGCGAGCAGCCTCTCCTGACGACCCTGGTCAGGCCACACCAGCAAGGCAACTGGTTTCTGAGGTGTCTTGGAGGGTCCCGCTGTCACAAGTTTGGGACATTGAGGTCGAAAATGCCCCTTGGCATGGCAGTTATAGCACGTAGGTTAGTTATCGTACTTTGGAGTACTAAAGGTCATCTTTCCTCCTGACCCTCCTTTTGGCCCTGAAGGGGCAGCGGGGGATTGAGACTTAGCAAACCCGCTCTTATTGCCAAAGCCGTGACTTCGGGGAGGGGAACGTGGAGCACCAGAACCAGCACTACCACAGCCCCCTGGCTCTCGTGGTCCTCCCTCTTTGAATCCACCTCCAGCACGAGGCTCCGAACTATGGGCTAACACATGGTCGTCAGCCCAGGTGGCAGCCTCCTTTAGCGTCTTAAAACGCTTCTCCCTGAGGAGAGGCACCAGTTCCTTATCAGCAGCATTAATTAACTGCTCCATGACCATCAACTCCTCCAGGTCGCGGAGAGTATCCACTCCCTCACTCATGATCCATCTCTTAAATGCCTGCTCTAAATGGCGGGCACACTCGAGGTAAGAGTCACCAGGTCTCTTTTTCCCACCTCGGAACCTTAAGCGATAGGCTTCGGGCCGCAGCTCGTAAGCCCTCAAGATGTCAGCCTTAAAATCCTCATAGCTTTCTAGGTCTTCCACAGACATATTGTCGTAGGCCTCCAATGCCCTGCCTTTTAGCTTATTGGCCATTAGGCCAACCCATCGTCCTCCTGGCCATTCAAACTCAGCCGCCTTCTTCTCAAACCTCCTGAACCATTCTGCAACCTTCTGCTCGTCAAAGTCAGGAATGAGCTGCAGACTGCGTACCATCTGGCGCTCAACTGAGTTCTCCTCTCATTCTCCTCCCTTATGAGTTGAGTTGGCCCCAAGTCTAGATCTTTCCCACTCAAATTCTCTATGCTTCTCCATCCCCAACCTTCTAACTTCCATCTCTTCCCTTCTTGCTTCTCTCCTCTCTGCAGATTCTAATTCCAATCTTCTCGCTTCGTTAGCAGCTTCCATCTCCAACCTTCTAGCCTCTCTCCTCTCTTCAACTGCTAGCCTTTTCTCTTCAGCTTCTAATTCCAACCTCTTCATTTCCAATTGGAATCTCCATTCCTCCGCCATTCCGGCTGACTGGAGACTGTCAGCAACACTGGCAGCTGGGCTCACTCTCCTTGAACCCGCTACTCTCACAAGAACCTACACGGCCCGTTGTATGCTGCACGAGCCGTTCAGGCACTTTCTGAGCAAAGTTTAATCGTCCTGTAGTACTATGCTCACTAACAGGCCGATCTTCACCTAGGCATGGCTGTTCACTAACGCCCCGTACAGGACTGGCTCGGGCCGAGCCATCCTCGAGGGAAGTAAGTACCTCACGTCTTCCATCGTCTTCTTGTCTTCCATCGTTACAGTGTGAGTGGGCTCACACTAACAACACACTAACACTGTTTTTCTACTCACTGTAATCCTTTAGAATCCTAGCGAGGTCGCCAATTTTGTTACGGCCACACCGTAACGGACACGGTTCTTATGCTCTAGTGCCGGGTGTCCACTTACGAACAACCACGTTACGGGCGTGTACGAACTGTAGTGCTGATGTTTATACGTCCTTTTAACCCACCAAAGGACAAGGAAAGTCGACTATCCCGTAGGACTAGTCACTCCGAGGGCCACACGCCGGTGGCTGGACAATAGGCTTTAAACAAGAAGTGCCTGGTTAAGGAACCTATGCACTCTTAGCCCCCAAACACAGCACCTACAGCCACCCCGTTAACGTTAAGAGGTGGCCAGTTCTTTTAACCCTCCAAAGAACAAGGAATCTCCCAGTAGTAACCACCTTCTCCTCCTTACATTCTAAAGAGATTTACAGTGAGCACGAGATTACAGTGCCTAGACAAGGAGCTATCGCTCCAACCAGAATACCGCCCACAAGGTGTCTTTCCACCAACTTTTGGTTGAACAATATCTCCTCTCGACTCAACTAACACCCTGCAAAGTAGCCTCCCGCGAGGGGACTCAGTACAGTATATGAGTCGTAATTAATTAACACTAAGACGGGATTACTCCTCGTCTGTGTTATCACACAAGAGGCCCCAGATGATAGGCTCTCTCTCTCACAATGAGGACAACGAAGACAACGCCGACAAACGCAGACAACGCCGACAAAACGCAGACAACGCCGACAAACGCAGACAACGCCGAAATAAGCAGACAACGCCGACAACGCAGACAACGCCGACAAAGCAGACAACGCCGAAATACTTCCTCGAGACTGAACAGTCTGACAAAAACTAGGTGGAGTTCACCGCCAGCTAGATGGTAATGATACAACCACACTCTCGTCGTTCACTCTCGGCACGATAACCTGGTCCTCGTATAGACAAGGCCTTACTGTCTAGCTACACAGATATCAACAATCTAACAGGCTAATCGTATAACCTTTTCTCTTAAATATGAGGAGGTTACACCCAGGAATAATGCCAAATTAAGGAGAGTGAGACGAGCGAAGATGTGTTCTTGGTGGCTGGCCAGCGGGAACTACCTCCTCACGGCATCTCAGCTCCACAGACACCCAGGCAGAGATGCCAACTCGCACCACCGGCGCGTCGTGTTTCTCACACCCCGCGCCGCCTCGACAAAACATAGCCTAATAACATGCTTTCTTTCACAAAATCACTACAGGCCATAGAGACGACGTAGATCAATAACAAACATACGAAAGGATGCAGAAAGGAATGCTCTACAAGATAGGATACCTTGCAACACAAAGAAGAAAGAAGGAAAATTAGGAGAATGAGAAGACCCGAAATTAAAGTGAAGGCCTAAGCAAAACTCGCTGGCAACTCCTCACCCTCAACACTCCTTCTGTTCCCGCTCTCTCTCTCTCTCTCTCTCTCTCTCTCTCTCTCTCTCTCTATATATATATATATATATATATATATATATATATATATATATATATATATATATATATATATATCTCCCCCCCCCACGCCAGCTCCTGGCTGGACGACACGTGGTCTCCAAACAAAAGGCGTAAGCCTGTCTCGTCACGTATACACTTCTCCAACACTTCCCGTTCTTTCTCGCCACATACTCTGCCTCCCCCACTAACACAAGGGATGTAACTCTCTTTCCTACCTAGCCGTACTCAGCTGACACAATGCACACTCCGACCCTCGCCTCTCGCCACACTCTTCTACAGATGTGGAAAGCACACACCTGTCATGATGCCTTGCATGCCCTTCCACTCCTTCTCCTCAGAGAAGCTCCACTCTGTTGCTACTGGGCCGGACCAGCCTCTCCAGTCGACACTACTATCACTGGCCGAGCCCGCACAGAGTGTCATAGCCTCAGCGTGGCCTTCTTCCTTACCAGCCTAACATTCTTCCTTCTCGCTCTCAGGGAATCTTCATTCCTCTGTGGGGCTTGACTCCCGTCTTCACCAGACGATGTTATGGTGACGGGCGGGGCCCGCAACAATGTGTATGTGTATGTGTATGTGTGTGTGTGTGTGTGTGTGTGTGTGTGTGTGTGTGTGTGTGTGTGTGTGTGTGTGTGTGTGTGTGTGTGTGTGTGTGTGTGTTTGTGCGTGCGTGTGCGTGCGTGCATGTGTGTGCGTGCGTGCGTGCGTGCATGTGTGTGTGTGTGTGTGTGTGTGTGTGTGTGTGTGTGTGTGTGTGTGTGTGTGTGTGTGTGTGTGTGTGTGTGTGCGCGCGTGTGTGTGTGTTATATATTTTTTTTCCCACTTTCTCGCATTTCTTCTTCCAGCGTTTCATCTTTTTACGTTCTACAGATACCAAAGTGAGGTACTGACGTTGTCCTTTGTTTCCTTCAAAGGCTGTGTCGTTTTGCCATGAAATACCTGACATTTAAAAGTGAGAATACTAATAG
>JAXIVD010003741.1:20579-43078 GCA_036785275.1 Cancer borealis
ATATATATATATATATATATATATATATATATATATATATATGTATATATATGTATATATGTATATATATATATATATATATATATATATATATATATATATATATATATATATATATATAATTATATACATATATATATATATATATATATATATATATATATATATAATTATATACATATATATATATATATATATATATATATATATATATATATATATATATATATATATATATATATATATACATATATATATATATATATATATATATATATACATATATATATATATATATATATATATATATATATATATATATATGTATATATATGTATATGTATATATATATATATATGTATATATATGTATATATATATATATATATATATATATATATATATATATATATATATATATATATATATATATATATGTATATTGTTACGGTCACACCGTAACGGACACGGTTCTTATGCCCTAGTGCCGGGTGTCCACTTATGAACAACCCAGTCACAACCACGTTACGGGCGTGTACGAACTGTAGTGCTGATGTTTATTCGGCCTTTTAACCCACCAAAGGACAAGGAAAGTCGACTATCCCGTAGGACTAGTCACTCCGAGGACCACACGCCAGTGGCTGGACAATAGGCTTTAAACAAAAAGTGCCTGGTTAAGGAACCTATGCACTCTTAGCCCCCAAACACAGCACTTACACCCACCCCGTTAACGTTAAGAGGTCGCCAGTTCTTTTAACCCTCCAAAGAACAAAGATTCTCCCAGTAGTAACCACTTTCTCCTCCTTACATTCTAAAGAGACTTACAGTGAGCATAAGATTACAGTGCCTAGACAAGGAGCTATCGCTCCAACCAGAATACCGCCCACAAGGTGTCTCTCCACCCACTTCTGGTTGAATAATAACTCCTCTCGACTCTAATAACACCCTGTAAAGTAGCCTCCCGCGAGGGGACTTCGTACAGTGCGTTATATGAGTCGTAATTAATTAACACTAAGACGGGATTACTCCTCGTCTGTGTTATCGCACAGGAGGCCCCAGATGATAGGGTCTCTCTCTCTCTCTCTCTCAATGAGGACAACGAATACAACGCCGAAAAAACAAACAACGCCGACAACGCTGACAAACACAGACAACGCCGACAAAACGCAGACAACGCCGAAACTACTTCCCCGAGACTGAACAGTCTGACAAAATTCTAGGTGGAGTTCACCGCTAGCTAGGTGTTAATTATACTGTCACAACACTCGTCTCAGTGCTCTGGCTTGTAACCGTTTCCTCTACAGACAGGGCCTTACTGTCTAGCTACACAAATATACCCCTTATCTAACAGGCCGGTCGAATAACCCACTCCCTTAAATATGAGGAGGTTACAGACAAAATAATGCCAATTTGTGGGGAGCTCAGAGCGCGAGGTGTTCTTGGTGATGGCTAGCGGGTAACTGACTCTCTCACGGCATCTCATCAAGCTCGCAGCTCCTCGAGCTGAGATGCCATGTCGTACGATGAGCACGCCGGGTTCCCCCCCCACTGCGCCATCTCGAAACATAGCCTAATAAGACTCTCTTTCACAAAATCATTGCTCCGCTCATAAGCAACCCAGAACAATGACTAACATACGAGAGGATGCAGAAAGGAATTGTCTACAAGATAGGATACCTTGCAACACAAAGAAAAAAGAGGGAAAGTCAGGAAAATTAGGAGAACAAGGAAGGAAGAGTTAAATAAACAAAACGCACAGAACCTTTCATTATTGTTCTCGCTGGCAACTCTCTCTCTCCCTCTCCCGCCACGCCCGGCTGCGTGACCTTGAGATACACTTCCCGCGCCTTTCCTCTCTCTACCTCCACGTCTGGTCTTGGCTGGGGGACCACGTGGGCTGGTTACACAAAGATGTAACCCGCTATCATGTCTCGTAACCTCGTAAGGCTAATACTTCCCTTCTCTTTATCTTCACATTCCTTGCCTCCCTTCTAACACAAAGAATGTAACTCTCTTCCATGCCCAGCCGCACCCAGCTGACACAAAGTACACTCCCACGTATGTGGAAAGCACACACCCTCTACGACACCTCGCATGCCTTTCCACTCCTTCTCCTCAGAGAAACTTCAATCTCATTCCTTTGTCTGACTCACACCTTCTCCAGCCTAACATTCTTCCTTCTCGCTCTCAGGGAATCTTCATTCCTCTGCGGGGCTTGACTCCCATCTTCACCAGACGATGTTATGGTGACGGGCGGGGCCCGCAACACGCCCCCCCTTAAAGGAAAAATTTTGTAAGCCTCACAGACTTTCAAAATTTTAAAGCAGCAAGAGTGATTCCCGAGCACGCAACAAGCAGTCGGCCACCATCTTCTCTGTCCTCTCGGCCATGAAACAGGCCATCTCCTCGGCACGGTCCGTGAAAAGAACCTGCCACTCGTACTCTCACCAAGTACACCTGTTCCACGGCCACGTCCTCTCCCACGGCCAGTGGACTTCATAGACAGGAAGTCAAGAGGAAGCCAAAACTTCTTGCACCCAGGATGTACTTCTTCTTCTCCCGCAGGGTTCGCATCTACCTTGGGGGCCTGCTCTGGTATTTCGGCAGAAGTGTCAGAATGTTCCTTTGGGGTGGCGTTCAGCTGCTCTTCAATCTGGTCTTCGTCAGAGTCCCAGTCGAACTGAACAGAACTTTCACGCTTATCCCTGGGCTTCACCACGGTGGTAGCCACTTCACTCTGACGGTGAATCTTCTTCTTCTGCACTCCTCCCAGGTGCTGCAACCTCTCCCCAAGCAGCACACCGCACTGCCCCCAGTGCTCTGCGGGAACCGCCAGTTCCGAGCCCAGAACCTTGGTAGTCTCCTCCCCTGGTGCAAAGGTACCATACTTGACCTTCTGGTCATAGTATTTTCTCCTCTTCTTTGGCGCGGCTCCAAGATGGTGCGGAGCCACTTCCAGCGCCTTCACCAGTCCTTCCCGAGAATTTAACCCGTTCCTCAGGAATGACTCTGGGCGATCCGAGTGGGGAGCACACCAGGCGTCCCGTACTAGGTCCAACGGACCGCGCACTCGGTGCCCAAACACCAACTGATTCAGGATCCTGGTGGAAGAAGGATCCACAGCGGGAATAGGATACAGGGGTGCAACAGGGGGAGTCGAGTTGGGTTTACCCACCATCTGACAGGTGTGACAACTCCTCAGCAACTCAGTAATCTCTCTGGTCATACCAGGCCACCAGAAATTGCCCCGCAGGCGGGCGAGAGTTTTCTGGACACTCAGGTGTCCAGCCATAGGCCCCTCGTGTGCTAACAGCACCAGGGCCTCCCTCAAATCCTGGGGCACTACCACCTGTAGAACATCACTCCCATCACTCTCCCTCGACCTGCGGTGTAACACCCCCTTCTGCAGCAGGAACTCCTCTATTCCCCTTATCTCCTTTCCCACCTTAGCAAAACAAGAGGCCAATTCTGGGTCCCCTTTCTGTCCCTTGATGAGCACCGCCGGCTCAATACAAATAAGATTGGACGAGACCACAGGATCTGTCGGAAGGGGCGGTACCGACACTTCCCTGGTTCTGTCCCGGGGCCTGAGGCGTGGTGTGGACTTATCCACCACTTCCTCATCGGCCAAAATGGGTGGACCCTCCAGGTGGGCCTCACCCGCCAAACAGTCACCAGACAAGGGAACAGCCTGTTCCCTGTCTCCGGTACACTCCGCAGGGGTGGGAGTCTCCAACTCCCCCGCAGAGTTGGAAGTCTCCCCTCCCTCGGAGGTGACCCCCAACAAACCGTCTGACACACCAGGCTGGGGCCCGGACTGAGTACCGAGACCCACAGCCTCACAACCAGGAAACATAACCGCTTGGGTGCTTCCTCCAAGATGCCCCGCAGAGTGAGGAATACCAGCACAAGACTCCTCTACCCTCAACACTCCTTCCTCACCCTCGGCGACAACCTCTACCGAGTCAGATGCTTCTATGGGTGGCTCTGCACCGCGGCAGTCAGCCCCCACACCTTGACTCACTGGAGAGCCCGGCTCTGGCTCATCCAGTTCACAGACACTGCTCTCTTTTGTTGGTGACTCTGCTATGTCACAGTCAGCCCCTAGAGTAGCAGCCGGTTCCACCCGTCTAGCCTGAGACCGGGTGACAACCCCAACAACTTCCTCCTCACTGCCCTCCAACACCGGTGACCCTGCCTCCTTGCAGTCGGCCCCAGGAGCGGCAGCTTCTTCCTCACCACTGTTCTCCTCTTCTGGTAGCCCTGCTCTGTCGCAGTCGGCCCCAGGAGCAACAGCCTGCATCACCCTCTCGGTCTGCGACCGGGTGACAACAGCAACAGGGTCGGGCACACTATGCCCCGACACCTCAGAAGCCTCACCTCCCATAGGGGTGGGCACCCAAACTCTCCCTCCTGCTAGGTCATTCTCTAGCAGGAAATCAACACCTGCCACAGGCAGTTGTTCCGCCACTGCCACTTGAGCCGAAGTGGTGATCAGTGGACACGACAGCTTCATCTCAGCCGTCACAAACTTCTCGACAGCGTTGAGGCCCCTACACAACACTGCCTTTGAAGAAGTCACCTTAGTCCCGGTGACATTTCGGCACACGGACTGTTGTGCGCCAGTGTCTCGCAAGACAGTGACAGGATACTCGCTCCCGTCAATTTCGACAGTGCCCCCACACAGAAATGGGCGACACCAGTCCAGCTCCGAGTCAGCTGGAGTCACAGAAGCAACAACAGGGGGGAAAACAGGTGAAACCGCCTGAACCCCCTCCTCACAATCCAACACAGGCCCATCAAAAGCTTTATCTCCTTCGTGAACCTTAGGAGCGAGCAGCCTCTCCTCACGACCCTGGTCAGACCAGCAACTGGTCAACTGCAAGGCAACTGGTTTCTGGGGTGTCTTGGAGGGGCCCGCTGTCATAAGTTTTGGACATTGAGATCGAAAATGCCCCTTGGCATGGCAGTTATAACACGTAGGTTGGTTATCGTACTTTGGAGTACTAAAGGTCATCTTTCCTCCTGACCCTCCTTTTGGCCCTGAAGGGGCAGCGAGGGATTGAGACTTAGCAAACCCGCTCTTATTGCCAAAGCCGTGGTTGTGGGGAGGGGAACGTGGAGCACCAGAACCAGCACTACCACCGCCCTCTGGCCCTCGTGGTCCTCCCTCCTTAAATCCACCGCCAGCACGAGGCTCCGAGCGATGGGCTAACACATAGTCATCAGCCCAGGTGGCAGCCTCCTTCAGCGTCTTAAAACGCTTCTCCCTGAGGAGAGGCACCAGTTCCTTATCAGCAGCATTAATGAACTGCTCCATGACCATCAACTCCTCCAGGTCGCGGAGAGTATCCACTCCCTCACTCATGATCCATCTCTTAAATGCCTGCTCTAAATGGCGGGCACACTCGAGGTAAGAATCTCCGGGTCTCTTCTTCCCACCTCGGAACCTTAGGCGATAGGCTTCGGGCCGCAGTTCGTAAGCCCTCAAGATGTCAGCCTTAAAGTCCTCATAGCTTTCTAAATCTTCCACCGACATATTGTCGTATGCCTCCAATGCCCTGCCTTTTAGCTTATTAGCCACGAGACCTACCCATCTTCCTTTCTGGCCAACCAAACTCAGCCGCCTTCTTCTCAAACCTTCTAAACCATTCTGCAACCCTCTGCTCGTCAAAGTCAGGAATGAGCTGCAGACTCCTTACCATCTAGCGCTCAACTGAGTTCTCTCCTTCTCCTCCCTTATGAGTTGAGTTGGCCCCAAGTCTAGATCTTTCCCATTCAAATTTTCTATGTTTCTCTACCTCCAACCTTCTAACTTCTAGATCTAATCTTCTTGCTTCATTCCTCTCTTCAACTTCCAACCTTCTAGCCTCTCTCCTCTCTTCGGCTTCAAACTCCAACCTTCTCATTTCTAATTGGAATCTCCATTCCTCCGCCATTCCGACTGACTGAAGATTGTCAGTGACACTGGCAGCTGGGCTCACTCTCCTTGAGCCCATTACGTTCTCAAAAGAACCAACACGACCCGCTATATGTTGCAGGGGCTGTTCAGACACTTCCTGAGCAAAATACAATCGTCCTGTATTACTATGCTCACTAACAAGACTAACAGGCCTTTCTTCATGTATACAAAGAGACCATTTCCAATGATGCCAGAGAAGAAATGATTTACCATCCGCTGGAATGTAAGCGGTGAGTTGCGCAAGCCCATTGGGGTGCAAAGCCATTCGTAGTGACGTTGTGTGTGGAGAAAGCAGTTATCTCCCTAGACTCTTCGTCAAGGGGGATCTGGAAAAAACCGCTAAGCAGGTGAAGACTGGTGAACACGGTATTACCACTGCCAATAGACTGGAGGAGGTCACTGAGGACAGGAAGTGGGTAATGGTCAGAGATCGTAGCAGCATTCACTTTCCTGAAGTCAATCACTGGGCGATAAGATCCGTCTTTTTTCTTCACAAGAAAAAGAGGTAAATTCCAGGGTGAGTACGACTCCTGGATGACTCCTTGTTCAAGGTAATCGTTCATAAGTCCCTCAACTACAGCTCGCTGGCTATATGGTTGGCGATAAGAAGGGACGTAGGACGGTTGAGCATCTGCCTTGAGCACAATGCGGTGTTTGGCAGTATGCGTAACACCAAGGTTCTCCCCGGGTAAGGCAACGGCATTCCTGTGTTTGGTTAGGAGATCAAGTAGACGAGGCTTTGCCTCTGGATAATCTTGAGCCACCACAAAAGAAGCAAGCTTGTCCACGGAGGCAGCTGCAGTAGGCATGGTTACTTCACTCTGAGTGGATCTGAGTGGAAACACCAGCAATAACTTGTGGGGTATCCTCCAACGACAAAGGGTCATGCTGATCAAAGTTGCCAAGCAAAGTTTCATCCTTGAGAGTTATGGGGGAACCGGTAGCATTAGTGACAAGTGCATCGCATATATTATCCTCGCGCACTGTAGAAAGTGTACCTGCCAGTGCAAGGCGATGGATGCGAACAGTATCAGGTGAGGACACTACACAACTGCCGACAGGGGCGCCTTTGAGACGAACAGTAAGTCGTGAAGCAAAAGTAGGTCCAATGTACTGGTCACCTATAACAATGGCTTGTACAGGGCATGAGGAGGGAACAGCACTTTGCGATCCCTCAGTGACAACCTGTTGTGGGTTCGTCGAAGAACATGCCGCTTGTACAGCATTGACTGGAACGTAAGATACAGGTTTAAGCAATGGTGTGAGTGCAAAGAGAATCTAGGCCAAGGAGGTCGTCACAAGACAATGCAAACTCTAAAATTATGTGAAATTTAAGTTTAAGGACATTGGAGTGCTGAGCAAGACAAATGGGAAGAGTTACAGTACCCAAAACAGTTAATGAAGAGCCTTGAACACTACTAAGTGAAATGTCTGAAGGACACAAGTTAATATCATGGTGTTCTTTTAAGGCTTTGAATGCAGTTAAACTTAATAAATTGCAAGAAGCACCAGTGTCTATCCCTAATGCAATGGGAGTATCCTGCACATAAGACTTGATAGTCATCAGTGAGGAACAAGCAGCAACAACTGAAGGTATACAAAACTGCTTGGATAAAGTGCTTGTAGCTATAGTTAGGGTGGGTTGTTTAAAAGTGGGCGCGAGGCTTCCCCCGGAGGCTTATGCAAACCAGGCGTTGCAACCTGAGTGTGTTTCAGACGCAAAATGATGTAACACTCATCTGTGGTGTGATTGCAATACTCGTGAATGTGGCAATATTTAGGCACAGGCTGCGGAGGAGCCAGCTGCATTGTAAGGGCATGAGATGCTCTAGAATCACGAGTATTTTTGGACGGTGCGACTGAGTGGTGCGACGATGGCTGAGAAGTAGCAGCAGGCGCACTAAAACTTTCAGAAGATGGAGAGAGGAGCCTAGATGCTTCCTTGGCAGCCTGCTTTTTCCTCTGGAAACACTGAAGAAACTTATGTCCTCTTTTACCACAAAAGGTGCAGAGTGGTGGGGAACGAGTCGACTGACTACGAGTGGAAGGACGAGTCCCCGTAGAGTCACTAGAAGGAGGTGGAGGTGAAGAGACTGCATTGTCTACCTTGACAGGAGCAACAGGTACAAGTGGGACCTTAGGAGAGTCCCGGAGTTTCTTGCTGAGTTTGGACGCGAAGTCCATCAGAGACTGACCTGGCTTGAAATCAAGACTAGACGCGATGCGTCGTTCCTGTGGAGCAAGATACATTATGTAGTACTGAAATTCAAAAACAGTACGTAGCCTGTCAAGAGATATTTTTCCATTCTCCGACCAGTTAGCTGATTGAAGAGCTGCTATAGCCTCGTTAGCAAAGTCAGCAGCATGAGCTTGACCTCTTAGAATACCTAAATTACCTAAGTCAGTGGTAAGTGAGTCTGCAAGTCTGAAAGGCCACTGAAGTGAAGCGTCATCCTGAGAAGTGCCAAATGTAGTTAAAAAGTTTTCTCTGAATTTAGTATAAGAACATTCTATAACAGTAGTGTTGAAGCAATTAGCACGCATCATTATCGTCGCCAAACTATCCTGAACACGCTGTGACCTAATAAAGGAAATTTTATCAGCATCCTGCACAATACTTGAATTTCTCATAACATCCTCACACTGCTGTATAAAGGCTAACGGAGAGTGAGCTGAGTCCTCTCCGGAAAAGCGTTTTAAAGAAGGTTCCTGATGGAGAAGCTTAATAGTGGGAGTGTTAACAGCAGGGAGAGATGAAGAAGTCTGAGGCAGGTGTATGAATGAACCAGAGACAGGTGGAGATGATGGGCGAGACATCCTGATGGTGTGAGTGTGGACAACTGCCTGATAAGTTTTTCCAGAACGAAACTGGTGGTTATACATACGCAATATACAAATTTTTTAAAAATAAATTGCGTAGTCACAGGTAAAGTTATGACACACAAAGTTACTGTAAAAATAATATGAGAAAAATTATTACCAGAGACCAGCTACTCACGGATGGGTGATTCGATGAGTGAAGGCACGGCAAGATAGAACATTTCAACACAAGGATAACACAAGGTTACTTGTTTGTAGACTTAAAAACGCAGGTGACGGCACGGGTAATTTTCTCTGGAACCTGTTACCCAAAGATGACGAAACGGCGGCATGAAGTTGACACTCGGAGCTATCACCATCACAGGCGAGTTAGAAGGTCAGAGACGGTGCTAATTGAGCCGCCGAAGAAAACGACACTGGAGCCAGACACAGCGCAAGGCAAGGCACACTTGATGTGTAGACTTGACGGCTGCAGCGATGACCACGGTGTGCTTGAGTGAAGAACCAGCCGAAAGAAGACGTTTTGAAGTCTTGAAACAGGGCGAAGGTGTCCAGGATCCAGGAGACGTGGTGTTAGTTACTGACCTACAATGTAGTGGTCAGTGAAATGAGTGAGTCAGGAACAGCTATACACAGTATTGCATGAGGCGAAGAGAGGAGAATACAGCGACGATGATGTAGTGGTCGGAGCATGAGGTCTAGGTGACGCCACCATGAGGCCAGCTGTTAACTCGTCTTCTCGCTCTTCTTGTTCTTCTTGGTTGGTGGGTCTCGAACCTGAGCTGCCACCATATGTGTTAGGGTGCCACCATGCGTGTTAGGTGGTTTGTGGAGTCGACTAAGTCCTCTGGGATTAGTCAAACGACCCGTCACACAGAATTAAGTTTATTGTAGTAATATCCAGTAGAGAGTAGCGAAGGACTGGCGTGTGTGAAGGCTGCTCGCTGACTGGTTGCCTAGGGGCCTCACTCTAGAGAGATTGCCCGGCGGGGCAGTAGTCATGGCAACGGTTGGGGTTGCCAGTAGCTGCTTTTACATAAATGAACTTAGTGTTATGTGTGAATATGTAATGTTTATGTGACTTAATACACTGGCACAAGTATGCAGTGCAATTTTGGCTGCCTCAACTTAGAAAGGATATAGAAAATTTTGAGATTGTCCAGCGTAGGACTACAAAGATCATCTATAACAGACGCTGGCATGAATAAACATGTTCTCTATCGATAAACGCCATCTTCGAGGAAAGCTTATAGATTGTTTTAAAATACTTAAATGATTTACGAAAGTCGAGCTAAAAAAACTATTTCCATTGATCAATGTTGAACTTTACAACTTCATTGCAAAATTCGCTGAATTTTAGTAAATTTCGGAAATCTGGTAATCTCAGACAGCGACAAACAAGAAGACTTGCACAAATCTCAAAATGGTCCGATAAGTAGCAAATTCATTTAAACGTAAGCAAGTGCCATATTTCTTTAAGTGAGAACAAGAAAAATAACATATGAGGTGAGTAAAACTTGAAAGCATACAATGTGTCAAATATCTTGATCTTATGATATTACGTCGAATCTAAAATAGAATGTTGAGCTTTAAGCGGATTTTTTTTTTTGTTCAAGAATGAGGACATAATGTTTCCTATTCACCAGTTTAGTCAAACCACACTTGGAGTATTCAATTTCATTTTGGTTGCTTTACTTTGCAAAGGACATAGAAACATTTGAAACTGTCCATCGTATACTACAAAGAGGCTAGCACAAGTAAACATGTCCTTTCTCTCTTTCTCTCTACCAACGAGGAAACCTTGCAAAGTATTTTGAAATATTTATAAGGTTAACGTAAGTTGACGCATTAATACTGTTTTCATTGATGATATTGATGTTGGACTTGATAACTTTATCGCAAAATTCACAGACGATACGAAAATCGGAAATACGGTAAGCACAGACAGCGATAAAGCCTCTAGGAAGTCTTGCAAAAATCTCATCATGGTCTAATGGGTGGGAAATGTCTTTTACCGTACACAATTACCATATTCTTCAAGTGGGAACAAGAAACATAGAATGTGTCAAATAACTTGGTTTTAGGATTACATCGAATCTAAAATTCTTCCAACATTGTAAAGATGCTGTTAATAAAGAGAATAGAATGCTGGATTTTCAAACAACAGTTTTTCGTTCAAGTGTGCAAATATAATTTTACCTTTACATCAGATTTGTCGGATCATACTCGAAGTATGTAGTATATTTGTGGTCGCCAATCCTTGCAAAGGATATAGCAAAATTTTTAAATGTCCAGAGTAGGTCTACAAAGTTAATCACTAAGTGAGGCTCTCACAAGTAAACATGTTCTTCGAGGAATTTGATATAGTTTTTCAAAATATGTAAAGGGTTTACAAAAGTTGACGCAAATATATTGTTTTCAATTGTTGACATCACGAACGACGAGTAGCGAAGTAAAAGTAAGGTATAGACATATACAGCTTGACTGCACATAATTATTTTTTACCAATAACGTAGTTAGAAAGTGGAGTAAGCTCCCACTTTCCGTTGTGAGGCGTACAACAATAGATTCTTCTAAACTTTAACTCGACCATCATCAATGTTCTCGAAAAAGGTCAGGAGTACTGCTTAGACTACTATTTTGTTGCTGAACTTTTTTCTTTACACCTGTGATTATGTTTTATTAAATAGCATTTATTCCCGGCTAAGAACAGACCACCTAGTTTGTTTTTTCTATCTCTGTAATATTTCCTCCTCTCTTTTTCTCACCACAGTAAGCACAGAGCCCGCCGACCTTTCGAGGAGCTGGCGTTCGTCAAGTCGTCGCCGGGTTTGGTCAACTCGGAGTGGGGACCCATCAGTGGTGGTATATATGCTCGACACCTACAGCGTTGGCTGGATCACTTCCCGCGCTCCAGCATCCATGTAGTAAGCGGAGAGAATCTTATTAAGGATCCCGCCGTCGAGTTATGCCGCGTGCAGGTGAGTGAATGATTGATTGGTGAGGGAAGAGAAAGGCAAATGGGAATTGGGTAATTATTTAAAAATCCAAGGAGACAAATAGATAGATAGTAGATAAATGAACAAAAATTCATGGGAGATGTATGTATATGTGTTACAATAAATATATGTACACGTGACCTGTTTATCACTCATCTACACATCCCTCCCCCTTCACGCTCGTAGGTCCGTCTCGAGCGGGCTTTTTCTCTATAGCCATGTAGATCTGCATGGGACCACAGAGGGGTTCGGAATTAAGGACTTTTCCACGTCCGAGCAAGGGACCACAGGGATATGTGGGAGGGAGTCAACACCAGGGAATGGCACAGAACGGAGGAAGCGACGATTACGCCACCACACTCGGCCGCTGGGGAGACGAACCTCGTATTCCTGTGACTTGCCACGGCTCATTATGACCCCAACCTTGTCCCAGCGGAGAGATGTCGGGTTCTAAATCCTGACGGTCTCTCCGACACACAGTCTGGGTAGGGGGCGAGCATGCTGGTCGTACTTGAGCTTTACCTGCTCAGAACGGGCGGCTGCACGCGGGTCACAGTCTTCGGACTTGGCCTGCCACTCCTTTGAGAAGGACTGAGGGTGGGCAGGTACGCAGGAACGTAGTGGATGTCCATACAGGATCTGTGCAGGGGAGCGGCCAGTAAAGTTGGGGGTATTCCGCAACTCTAGAAGACCACGGTCGAACTCCTCGCTGTCAATATTGCCTGAAGGTGCCGTCTTGAGGATCAGGTGCTTTACTGACTTCACGGCAGCCTCGGCGTGACCGCGGGGACTGTGAGTAGTGTGGTGAAGACACACCGTGGTGGACACCCCACCGCTTCATGAATTCTTGAAACTCGCGGCTGGTGAATTGAGGTCCACCGTTGGTGCGGAGGCGGAGTGGAACACCAACCTCCCTGACGTATCTGCAGAAGATCCGGATGGTGTTGGAAGCTGTAGTGTTGTCTTTGCATGGGACGACAATAGGCCAACCAGAGAGTCTGTCTGTGACAACAAGGAAGGATTTCCCTGAAACAGCGAAGAAATCAGCTGAGACAGATTTAAAGGGCCTATCGGGGTGGTCGTCGTTGTAGAGAGGTTCCTGTTGGAGATTAGGCTGCAATACCTGGCATGACTCGCAGGCTTGGACCGTGCTGGTGATGTCGGAGTTGATGCCTGGCCAGAAGACAGTCTGTCGTGCCCGTTGCTTTGTAGCCTCCACACCTCTGTGGCTGTCATGAAGGCGAGCGAGGGTGCGGCTACAAAGGGCGGCAGGAATCGGAATTCTTTGTCCGTAAAGGACGAGATTGCCATCAGCGCAAAGACTGTCCCGAAGCTTCCAGAACGGGAGTAGGTCGCTGTGGAAGTTGTAGCGGTTAGACGGGAATCCTGAGGTGACGCAGTTCCAGAGACGGATGTATGAAGGGTCCGCTCGTGCTGCGTTGCAGAGTTCCTGGAGGGTCAGTGTCTTGGGGTGGGGAGTTATCCTCAGAGGTGATGGCATTAACTGTGACGACGGCCCTGAGGTGTACTGTAAAATCTGCACAGGAGGCGTCGTCCTCTGGAGTGGGATGGCTGACTGGGGCTCGTGATAGGGCATCAGGAATGCTGAGCTGCTTGCCAGCACGCCATACTGCAGTGAACAGGCAGGATGCCATCTTCTTTTTCAAGCGTTGGAGGTGGGGATTCTCGACTGCATCTAACGAATAGTGGTTGGGGATCGGGATGAGTAGCCGGTGGTCTGTCATTAGGGTAAAGTTTTGCAGTCCACTGAGATACAGCCGGCACTTGGACGTTGCCCAGACAACAGCAAGCAGCTCCAGCTCAATGGTGGCGTAGCGAGTCTCCGCGTCAGCGAGGAAACGTGAGCCACACTGAACTAAACGAAGTCATCCGTTGCCATGGTCCTGTAGGAGGGCATAACCCAATCCGTAGAGGCTGGAGGATTACTGGTCTGGCCGGGTCGAGGGGAGCCAGAACTGGTGGGCTCAGGAGAGCGGTCTTGACTCGGCGGAATGCTTCGTCGTGGTCTGCAGTCCAGATGAATGCTCCCTTGGGACTCATCAGGGGACGTAGGGGCTGAGCTGTAGCAGCGATATCAGGAGTGAACTCTGTTAACTGGTTCACTAACCCCATAAATGAATAAAGGTCAGTCAGGTTGGTGGGGTTTGGGGAGTCCCTGATTGCAGCGACCTTACCAGGGTCAGCTGCGATGCCCTTTGATGAGATGTTGTAGTGATTGTCGCGATTGATGGTGATCCCGTTCTTGCGGCATCTGATGAGCATCTCGTAGACTTGCTGAAGGTGGGTCTGGAGATCTTCATCGTAGAGCAGAATGTCGTCGACTACCTTGACGCAGTTCTGCAAACCCTGGAGGACCATGTCGCCACAAAGGCAGAAGGCATCACCTGTAGCTGCAAAGCCCATTGGTCCTCGACGGTGTTAGAAGCGTCCGTAAGACGTAATAAAGGTAGTCAGCGGTTGATCCTCTTCAGCCAGTTACATTTGCCAGTATCCACACAATGCATCCGCAGTCGTTAAGAACTTTGCCTTAGGGTCCACACTACGTACAGTAGTGAATGGAGTAGGCGAGGGATGGCTTGGGCGGGAAACTTGGTTGTTGAGCTTGGTGAGGTCCACAGTAATGCGGACTCCTACATCTTTAGGAACTACGACGAGAGGGTGGCACCACTCTGAAGGCTCGTCACCAGTAGGCTTGATGATACCTTGGGCCCCCATGGAGTCCAGTTCTTCCTTCACTTGGTCCCGGAAGGCAAAAGGAATCTAGCGTGGTGTGTGGATGGCAAAGGGCACTGCATTGTCTTTGAGGTGAATTCTCATTGGTGGGCCTGCCATGGGCTTGAGAGGGGCCGTCCTGAGATCCTCCTTGGAGACCAGCAAATCCTGAATGTATGCAAGAACTGTTTGGCTTCAGCAGATGTGCTTGGAATGAAAGGCAGCTCCTTATACCTGTTGACGTGCTTGACTTCAAAAATTGGCTTCGGAAACTCCGGGGAGATGATGGCCAATTCTTGACTGGCCATATGACAGCAGCGGCACCTGGATACCGTCGTGAACCTGTACTGAAGCAGAACATGATCGTTTACCCAAGGTAAGGGTAGCTTGAAAAACACCCAAGGCTGGTGACATAGGAGAGCCATCTGCAGTCAGCGTCGTTGTTGTAGATGGGGGCTCCAAACTACTCCAAGGAATCTGCAGGATGTCTAGATGCTGAGGGCCAACCACTGAAATGTCAGCACCTGTGTCGGGCAGCATGTGAATTTTGGATGTGACGCCCTCGTAAGAGAGCAGAACACAGATGGGCTGGGGCGTCTGGCAGGCGGTGGATCCCACGCGACGGCAGCTGGATTTCTTACCCTTTTGCGGAGGTAAGATGGTGCTGTCGCTATGATGACTGCTTTGAGCTCTGTTCTTCAGATTGCAGAACTTTTCATAGTGCCCCATGCGACTGCACGACTGACACTGAACGGTGACAGCGGGGCATTTCTGTGTCCTAGAATAATGACCTCGGTGGCCACAGTTGTTGTAACTACTTTCAGCAGCTGGGCACTTGTCTGAAGGGCCATGTGGGCAGACACAGCACTGGCAAAGGACAACGGATTTGGAGGGTGGAGTCACAGCAGCTGTTTTCTTGTGTCCCTTCTGCTTCTTGTAAGTAGAAATAACGCACAGCTGAGAGGGTGGGGCACGAATGGCAGAAGTGGCCTTCCTGGTGGCTTCGTAAGACCTGCAGGTGTTGACCACGTCCTGTAGTGAAGCGGTCGTGTCGAGAGAGATGAGTTTCTGACGAGTTCCTCGTCCCTCACACCCATGAGGATTATCATTTTCAATTGAGTCTCCTCGCAAGTAGAAGAAGCTCCAGGGCAGACGTCAAGTTCTTCTGCTATGTGTTTGAGCCGGACATAGAAGTCAGAGAGACTCTCCCTCAAACTGCTTGCAACCAAGTAGTTCCCTGCGACGTAGAGCTTCGTTACGAAGGCTCTTGATGTGTCCCTGTAGTGCAGTGGTTCCCAAAGTGGGCGGTATCGCCCCCTTAGGGGCGATGGAAAGATCTGGGGAGGCAGTGAGGCGAAAGGGGGCGGTAAAGGGGTGGCAGGGTGGCATTAGGAGCAGCTAATAAATAACTTTGTTTTTACAAAATCTAAATGACATAATATGTCATAAACACTAAGTTACTAAGATAAAGGAACATGTATGCAGTTTATAGAGAATAAAATTGACATAAGAATTATAAACGAATGCATAGTGCTGTGCCGGGGATGTATTGTCCAGGGGGCGCGAGAAGTTTCTTTAGGGAGCTGGGAGATTCGAGGACTTTCGAGAAATCGCGAGAGGGGGGGGCGGGGGCTCCTCCCTTCCCTGCCGCCTGATTGGCACAGTCTAGTGTAGTAATGTTTAAGGCAGATAAATGTATTTGTATCACACGGAATTGTGACCCTTATGTAAATGGATAGAAATGTGGAGGGAGGGGGAGCGCTAGGAATCCATCTGTTAGCCAAGGGGGCGCTAGCCTGGAAAAGTTTGGGAACCACTGCTGTAGTGCGTCCAGGACTTCCTCCACTGTCTTGTCTGTGGCAGGAGGAATGTCGAGTGTGTGCTCCAACACTCTGTGTCTCCAAGGTCAGGCACATTCTCAGCTGGATGAGTTGTTTCTGTCGTGCAAGCTTGAATAGGCCCACCATAACAGAATAATCATCACAGTGGCGTCTCCACTCGCGGAATACTTGAAAAGTAGCATCCGCCTGCAGAGGAGGTGGGTTCTGTGCGACTGCCTTCTGTGGGGGAGGAACAGATGAACTTGTGGAGGGACTTGCTGCAGATGTCGATGCTGGAGAGAAGGTGGTAGCGGGTATACCACGGCCTGTTGCATCGGCTGGGGAGGAAGTGGCTTGAGGCGAAGCAGGAGCGAGTAGCTGAATAAGTGCAGTGAAGCGTGATTCTTCCTGCCGTCGGCGTAACTCATCAGCTTGAAGCCTCCTAGCCTCGTCTTGTCGCGTCTGCTCCATATACTGTATTATGTGGAGTAGATCCGCGTTCGGTGTGGGATGCGCAGCGTGGGTGGCTTGCAAAGACTGGTATGGTGTTAGTAGTGGTGACGGTGGTATGCTGCCTGTTTCCATCATACTTGAAATACCGTCCCTTGTACCGTCCCGTTGGGCATCTGCCTCCTCCTCATGTGAAGATGTAGCGTCATCAGTCTGGAGAGGGGACCTTGTATCCACACACAGCTGCCTTGGGCGCACTGCCATATCAAAATACAAACTTTTTTTTAAAGAAAAAAACTACACGTTTGTTTTTTGATATGGCAGTGCGCCCAAGGCAGCTGTGTGTGGTGTGGTGTGCCGCGCCGCGACCCTCTCTCGGAGTCCCTTTCCCTCAGTTACCCGCGAGTCGTAGAGGCAGTGTGTTTGTCCGCCGTGCTCCTGAACTTCGAGCAGCGGGGCACAAAACAATACTTTTGATATGGAAAACACACAAGGCACTGCACTGTACACTGAAACACCACTATCTTCCTGTAAAACCCGTGCTGGCGTCAAGCTGTTGTTGTGAGGGCTTCGCTTGAGGCGCCGGTCCGGGAGACAAAGTTTCTTCTTCCCTGTAGAATCCAGCAGCTAATCACTGTGTGGTGCCCGGGGGGGGGACGGGGGCGTTATTTTATTTATTTATTATAGTTGTAAATTTCTGTTATTCTATTCTTTATTTAATTAATTTGTTTTACTTTCACTTCACTGCTGAAGGACCACCAGTGTGGTGCCTTGTCATTAAATTAACTTCGAATGGGGAACTCTCATGGCAATTAAAAATATATTTACTTTGATTAATTATATTAATTAATGGTCCCTGATGTTGGATATTTCCCTGGATATTAAGGAAAGAAAGCTGCCACCACCCCCAAAGGTTTAATGAGAATTAGGGGATTCTCAGGGAATTTAATTTCTTCCTAAAGGGAAGTTAAAATATTCGAAAGAGAAAATAATTACTACCAGGGAAATATAGGCGACCAATGAAAAGAAAGGGGGAACTGATTTAACAATTTAGTTATTTGGTAGAGTGGACTGAGTTTCAATAAGGCACATGGATTCGTGGATTTGTTTCATATCCTTTTTCAAGAGTGTTGAGCACCTCCCTATTAACATTACCACACCAAACGGAGGTTAGTATTAACACAGAATCACTTTCTCAGATTTTACTTGAGTTATTTAGAAACACGGCTTAGTTATAGTATCAGACAACTTAATGGCTCATGGCAGAAAAACTTCACCTTCCTCAAAAAGAAAATAAATACAGAGTTGGCAATACATATCTCACCTCGAGATACCAAGCTCTTCACACATTACACATTATACCCTTGACTCCCTTCCCTGAAAAATATCACCTTAAAAATTTTATAATTTTGTAACTGGGCCTGAGAACAGTTAAAGAACCTTTTCTCAGGGGATTTCCGAAAGTAAGGTGATCTCAATGTTTCTGTTTATGCATACATAGTATAATTCTTCCTCACTAAGTAGGAATACGCGATTCCTATTCCTGAATACATGGGCTGGGTCTATCAGACCGTCTTACGTGACACATAGTTTCCTAAAGCTTAACTTGGAAATTTGGCAGTGGCTTTCTAGCCGTTCATTTAACTACAAAAACAAAAGAAAGTAAATGAGAAATTGGTGTAACTGTCGTGGAGGCATTCTTTCCCTGCGAGCACAATGAAGGGTGAGCCACGAGTGATAATTCACTTCCTTAACTCAGAAGTTAATACACAGTCACAATAACATAGAAATTACCGTGAAAAATATATATTGTACACCATGAAATATTTTGTAGGGATTAGGGGACCATGCGGTTTTGAAACCACGTTGTCCTTCTTTAAGAGAAGGAAATTGATATTATCCACTTATAATAGATCTCAATAGGAGTTTACATGTATTGTCAGACTACTGGGGAAGATTGTGGACTATATAATAATGGCGAGAGGTATTGGATTTCACAAATATTGAGGGATTTCGAGAGCGATGTCACTCACCTGCGAACACAATGAAGGGTGAGCCACGAGTGATGCTCTCTGGGAAGAAGGCGGGAGATGAGAAGGGGGAAGGGGGGGGTTTCGAGGATATTCCTCCTTTGATCTTATTATTAATTGATTATTGAGACGTGAAATAGTTATCAATTTATAGGAAATTAATTTTGACGCTAAATAAGTGACATTTAGATATCTATTGAACCTGATCTCTGGATTACTATATAAGGGAACATTTTTGTCTACGTGACTTTTTGCACGTCCCGGGCCTCGGGGCATGATCGCCTCACATGATGCAATATTACGTCATCCTTAACAAAGTTTTGTGGGAAGATAACTAAGTAGGTTAATTATATTAGATTATGGAGAGCATTTTGACAAGTTAATGACTATTAATAGTGATTAGATTATGATATTAATTTCTTTCCATAGAAAACTGTCTTGTGGGAGGGGTTGACTGCATAGGATTTGAAAGTTTGGAGAAACAATTCTAATATAAACCTTAATATAAACATATAGCATAAAAGTATGACTGATGTGAGTAAAAACATTTATATAATGCAGTATCCCCTTGGGAATACAGGATCTAAGGGCAGACTAAACATAACAAAAAAAGGTACATTCAGTAGGCCTATTTGAAATTAAATTGGAAGCATCACAACTGCGCCATGTTTGGGTACAGAAAGTACCGTGTCTAGATGTCCTTTTGGCGTAGAGAGCGAAAGAAACACCAGAGGTTCCGAAAAGGTTCTTTACTGGAGTAGACAGAGAAAGCAAAGGGATGCGACCGGCTGGGAGCAACTTTGTCTGACTATGCGCTACAGTGTTGCCGCTTGAACAGTGCAGCCAACAATGTTGCCACACATTCATGGGAGATGTATGTATATGTGTTACAATAAATATGTGTACACGTGACCTGTTTATCACTCATCTACTAAAAGGAAGAGAGGAGAGCTAAGCATCAGCAAAAAGGGAGCAAGGAGATCGCAACAGCAGCATCAGTGCCTCTCAAATGGCAGAGAAGAAGTACACGTTGCTTTTCGAATAACGTTTGGCGCCGTGCCAATATCTACCCTTCCCTTACTACCCACCCTTTTTCTTCTACACCTCACCCTACTTCACTCCTTCGCTGCTGACTTAGCAAGAGGGAGAGCGGTAAGAGGAAATGGAGACATGTCATCGATGCAGCTTAGTCAGTGGCGCGGTTTGGTGTTCCTTGTGACTTGTTACGAGAACCTATAGGAGCAGTGCTTTCAGAGAGGACGTACAGAATGGCCAACGGCGCCCCGTAGATGGCAAAAAATGTGACCCCCGCTCTCCCCAGACCTGAACATCATATGATTAGTAAATGTTTGGCTGGTGGAGGGTGAAATTTAGGAGTATGGAGCTCTAGTCCTGGGAATATTTTGGATGTAACTGTAGAGCGAGAGCGCGCTCTCTCTCTCTCTTCTCTCTCTCTCTCTCTCTCTCTCTCTCTCTCTCTCTCTCTCTCTCTCTCCCCTCTCTCTCTCTCTCTCTCTCTCTCTCTCTCTCTCTCTCTCTCTCTCTCTCTCTCTCTCTCTCTCTCTCTCTCTCTCTCTCTCTCTCTCTCTCTCTCTCTCTCTCTCTCTCTCTCTCTCTCTCTCTCTCTCTCTCTCTCTCTCTCTCTCTCTCTCTCTCTCTCTCTCTCTCTCTCTCTCTCTCTCTCTCTCTCTCTCTCTCTCTCTCTCTCTCTCTCTCTCTCTCTCTCTCTCTCTCTCATCTATTAGTCTGTGTTTGTGTCTTTACTGGTCTCGCTAAGCTCCTCGCTGCTTGTTCTTGCGATATGCTTGCAGTCTTTTTTCATAAAGCAGTTTAATTGATATTATTGTAATACATTTTTACTCACTTATTTACATAGAGCAGCCTTTTTTTAATATTCATACCAATTCATGTTCTTCATTAGGTTGTAATAGAGCAGTGATTCCTAAACTGGGGGAAATTTCCCCCTGGGGGGAGTGTGTTTTGACTACTCTTTCCCTCGTACACATGAAGGGGGAAATCTGGATGGTTGAACTGGGTGCAGGGGGAAATGATAGAAAAAAGTTTGGGAACCACTGTAATAGAGCATTCTACTCGATCCTAAAGATTAGCTGGGCTGCAGCTTACTCACCTTTCATGCTGTTCTTGCAGGAGTTCCTGGAGCTACGACGAGTCATCACGGAAAAGCACTTCTTCTTCAACGTGAGCAAAGGCTTCCCTGTCTGGTGAAGCGAGAGAAGTCTGGCCGCCCCCACTGCCTTGGTTCGTCTAAGGGTCGCTCCCATCCTGAGGTATCTCATCAAACGTACAATATCCTCAGAGACTTCTACAGACCGTTCAACTATAAGTTCTATAAGATGGTTGGACAAAATTTCCGGTGGTAGTTCACGATATGATGTGTGAAAGACTATGCATCTAACCTGCTTTCACAAGCGGTTTCCACCTCAATGGTTGATGCATGTGCAGTCGTATGATCGCAAGGTTGCCGATCTCACAAATATGCCGCTAAATCAATCATCCAATTACATGATATACAAGGAGGCTGGACAAAACCTGCTATCATTTACCTGCCCTAAAACATTGTACTTCTCTTATCATCTTACCTCACTTTCCCCTTGAAAACCACTCCATTTCCTTGAGAATTATATGCACGTAACTGAAGCGTGAGTTCATTTGTATGCGCGTGCGTGTCTGTGTGCGTTTGTATGTGCTTGTACATGTGTGTGTACGTTTGTGTGTGCATGTGCGTCTGCGTGTGCGTGTAAGTGTAAGTGTGAGTGTGCATGTGCGTGTGTGTGTGCTTGTACGTGTGCGTGTGCGCCTGTGTGTGCGTGTCGTAGCAATTTGCTACGCTTCCTAATACAGCGCACAAGAGACCAGATCAGACCAAAAATTCTGCTTGTCGCCAGACCCTGTATAGAGAACAGTAAGAGATATAGAGGCAAGAGTTGGAGGTATAGTTTATAATAAGAGATGTCTTAACACTCCTCTTTTGAAAGAGTTCAAGTCATAGGCAGGTGAAAAACAATAAAAAAGGAAGAGAATTCCAGAGTTTACCAGTGTACACGATGAAAAAGTGAAGATACTGATTAATTCTTGCATTAGAAAGATGGACAAAATAAAAAGAAGAAGTAGAAAGCCTTGAGCAGCGAGGTCGCAGGAAGGGTGGAGGTATGCAGTTAGCAAGTTCAGAAGAGCTGTCAGCATGAAAATAGCAGTAGAAAAGAGATAGAGATGCAACATTACGTCGGTGACTTAAAGAATCAAGACATCAGTTAGAGGAAGAGAGTTGATGAGACAAAAAGCTAAAGATTTCACCCTGTTTAATAAAGCTATGTAATTTGAACCCCCTAGACATAAGAACCATATTCCATACATGGACGGATAAGGCCCCTGTACAGAGCAAGCAGCTGGAAGAGAGAGAAAAATGGACGCAGACGCCATAAGACACCAGATTTCTTAGAATCTGATTTAGCAAGAGTAGAGATATGAAATTGCCAGTTTAGATTTTTTAATAAAGAAAAGAACGAAAGTGTTAAATGTGGAGGGAAGGGCAGTTGAGTATTATTGAAGAGGGGATAATTATCTAAAAGGTTATGTCGAGTAGATAGTTATAGAAATTGAGATTTGAAGCATTGAACAGAACCAGGTTTGCTCTGCTCCAATCAGAAACTAGTATAGCATCTCAC
>JAXIVD010003742.1:0-32500 GCA_036785275.1 Cancer borealis
GAGAGAGAGAAAGAGAGAGAGAGAGAGAGAGAGAGAGAGAGAGAGTCTGGAAGAAAGAAAGACCAAGGCGAAAACACTTTTGGGCGATAAGAAAGAGGAAGAAGAGGAGGAAGAGGAGGAGGAAAAGGAAAAGGAGGTAGACAAGGGGGGTGGTTAAGGAAGATAAGGAGGCAGGGGAACGTTGCAGTAAAAATCCAGTGTAATGCCTTCCTACTAGCGACCTTAAGACTGGTATTACAGGTAGCCTCATCTGGGTGTGCTGCAAGGGAATGCCCAAATTATAAATGAGACCAGACTTAACCACCACAGTCTGACGCTAATAGAGAAGGATGTCCACTTAGGATGCATGCCTTCCTAGGGGTCTGAGCGCGCGCCCCGTCACCATAACCTAGAAATATGAAGCCCTGGGAGTCGTCTAGGAAGAATTACATTTTTATTTAGATGCCTCCCTCGATCCCCTCCCCTCCAAGTGTCGTCTGATTACTGCCCCCACTTGTTGTTTATGAGGTTGTAATGTGTGTTGTGTTTTGTGTGTTTAAAATGTTTTGTTTACCTTTCGCTACGCTTGATTATTTGGAGGTTTTTATTTATTTAGTTTGTGGTGCAGTTTTTCTTCTTCTTAGTGTTACAGTGAAATTGAGGATAAACGAGAGGACGTAAGATAAGTAGGAAGTAATAAATAAAGATTAAAGATAATTTCTGGTGTATTTTTTTTTCAAACATCATAAACGGAAAAAAAACTCTGAATCATCTTATCTTCACCACAAAATCACCACAACCACCACCACCACCACAGCATCCTCTAGACGGACTAAATAGAAAATAAACACAAATTAAGAGACTCACCTCATCTTCATCCACTCATAAAAAAATAATATAAACACAAACACGCCGCCAAACACCGTCTATAAAACACACTCTAACGCATTAAACCATAAACAAACAGGTTGGTGTGGCCTGCTGAGGGTACGAGGCTGTGAGGTGAAGATGAAAATGCATTCAACTTGTCAAGACAGAGTTGTACCTGCGTCTGCCTCTGCTTAACTGCCTGTAAATTCAAGGTCTTGCTCGTGGTAGTGAACGTAAGGTGCACGAACGAACCTCAGTCTGCATGTGTGTGTGTGTGTGTGTGTGTGTGTGTGTGTGTGTGTGTGTGTGTGTGTGTGTGTGTGTGTGTGTGTGTGTGTGTGTTTCCTCGTGCATGAATATACTGACGTTGGGATATGCAAAGGAACCAAATAGAGAGAGAGAGAGAAAGAGAGAGAGAGAGAGAGAGAGAGAGAGAGAGAGAGAGAGAGAGAGAGAGAGAGAGAGAGAGAGAGAGAGAGAGAGAGAGACAGAGAGAGAGAAAGAGAGAGAGAGGAGAAGGGGATAGGGTTGTGTGACCGACAGAGGTTCTCCAAAGCCTCCTCACGTCACATTTTTCCAGCCAGGTGTCAGCAGAGCGGCCAAGAGAGGGTTTTGGTGCCGCTAATCCGTGTGTGAGGCGAGGCTGGCTCACGAAAGATACCTTGTGATCTTTCCTACCAATGACAAGCCTCCAGACACCTCCAGAAGGCGATTACCACCCCCGTTCCTCCCCTTCCTCATCAGCTGCCCCCCTCCCTCCCTCCCTCCCTCCCTTCTTTGGTGCCTCCCACTTTTTCCTGGTTTTTCCTCCCCATAACTGTCTTCATTCCTTGTTTCCTGTTATCTTTTTTCCTTTCTTTTTTTTTCCTTAACTGACCTCTCTTTTTTCCTTAAATGTCCTTCCTTCATGCCTGGTTTTCCGTTCCTTCTAATGGATTTTTTCTTCATTATCTTCGTCTCGCTTTTTCCAGTTTCTTTTCCGCCTTTCCAGAACATCTCCTTTCCCTTAGCATGGACTTCCTTTCCTTCTTACCTGGATACGCCTTCCTCCCTTTACCTGGCCTTTCTTCCCCACCCCCTTACCTGCCTAACCCTTCCCATTTTTATTACCTGTTTGTGCCTTCCCTCCTGACCTCGAGGCAAGGTCGTGGTGGCCTAAGTTTGTAATTAATTATCTCAGCAAATTACATGGGAAAGAGGATTAGATTCCTCATATTTACGTTACAGATATGTTTTAATTAAGGGAACTCAGGATATTGCCTCAAAATCCCAAAGAAAACATATCTATTAAGTTTTCATTACTTGCTACTATTTTTGGTGCGATGCGTCCAATATTATTTCTTGGCTGAAGGGAATACTTGCTCTTAATTCAAAGTAATGGATGGATATGAGATTGTAGTTTTCCGCAACAATACATCACTTTCATCATGTTGTATTTGGAGTGTGTGTTGCTTGCGTGCACCTGTTGTGTGAGTGCGGTGAGGGCGTGTCCTTGGAGTGAGGCGGGTGGCCCAAGTGGACAGGTGTGCCGCCAGCTGCAGCTCACCAGCACCGCGAGACAAGGTGTATTGTGCTTGTGATGGATTGTATCACTCCACCCACTCCGTCCTTACACTGTGTTTCTCCAGGAGGACCATTCTGTCTCCCAGCCACAGACACATGCCACTGCACACCACAACCCGCCGCCACACGCTTTTCAGACCATCCTGCCAACTCGTTTTGTTAACCCAACCCAACATGTCCATCACATCTACTCAACCTATACCTTTACAACCACTTCACCTGGCTCATGCACGCCCTCCACGCCCTCCACGCTCGGCCCACCGGCTTACTCTCACCTCACCTGCCAGGCTCCTCCCACCATGCACCTTCCCCTGTCAAGCAACAAAGGAATACGACTTGTTTTGTTTGTGATAAAGTGGCGAGTCAAAGCGAGGGTTTATCAGGTAATCATGGCCGCGTTGTTATTCACCATCGTTAAGGGACGTATGAGGGAAGGCGGAGCGTGTCTGCACTGATAAGAATTACAGGAACACTTCCAAGGTGAGCTAATAACCCTGCGATAACGATCACGAAGAGGGGCTGGTGGCTTCCCCTCCCTCCCCTTCTCTCCCCTCTGCCTCCCCCCACCCCTGATATCTTGCTTTATTCTTCACGCACCTGTCGTGGCCCCTATACACTGTCATGTCGGCAAGCCCTTCACGCGGTATTAGACACAATAATTAGTCTCCCTTCACCTTCCCTTCAAGACCCTGTGTGACGAGACCATTGGAAGTGTTTTTTCTTGGCAGCGTGTGTGTTGTGCCCTTCTGTGAGCACCTCGTTCAAGTTTATCTTTTCACTCACCTCGGCTCAGACTTGGGAAAGAAGAGGCGAGGGAAAATGAGGGTTTCTAAGTGTTAATATAAGAAATTCTAGGCTGTTTGCATTATGGTAATTTTGCTGAATATTTTTATTATCATCTATTTTCCTTTTTTATTGGCCAAATGATGATGTATCTTTTTATTTTGTGTGTGCGTGTGTGTGTGTGTGTGTGTGTGTGTGTGTGTGTGTGTGTGTGTGTGTGTGTTGGGGGGAAGGGTAGTCAGTTGCGCGCACCACCAAGTTTCGTGCACGCAGTATCAAATGTCAGAAAGAGACTTCAAAAAAATCAATCATGCTGCTCAACGTTGACCTTTAACCTTGCAAATATAAACAACAAAAATAACGTTGACTCGTGAGGTAAAATTACAGCCTCGAGGCGTTTGCGTGACTGAGTTTACGTTGACTGGCCGGGTCAGCACCGCAGCCTCCACTAATGACCAGGCTTTTACTCGGCTTCTTATACACCCTACAGCCTTGTCAGGATTAATTAGCGACTTCCCACGATAGAGTAATCCTGTTCGAGGCAGCTGGGCGTGAGAGAGAGCGAGGACGGGTCAGGAGTCGCTATTCAATCCTCACAAAAAGTATTGCTCTCACTACGCAAGGCTCGGCGGTGTGTATGTGTGTGTGTGTGTGTGTGTGTGTGTGTGTGTGTGTGTGTGTGTGTGTGTGTGTGTGTGTGTGTGTGTGTGTGTGTGTGTGTGTGTTGCCAGTTTCCTTCTCTCTCCCAAGGCCGGGCTCATGCTACTCGTCGGGTAACATGTGACAGGAAGAAAATAATCTCCTCAAAAGCGGTATTAACAAGTATAGAAACAAGGCTGGCAGAGATAACATTATCACAATCAACGGATGCAGCATCGACGACTTTATCAGCGGCAGGAGAGACTGAGATGCAGCAGTAACAGTTCTGGCAATCACCCGGAGTGAGCACAGGTCGCCCCGCCACTTACAGATAGTCTCAGTGTCACCCATAAACTTCCTGTACTGTGATTGCCTCCCGCCGCCGCCTCTGACCAGCTGGTGAGATTGCAGCGCCCTTATCCAACCAACTACCGGACTCCCATACCTCCTGCACGGCGCCTGAAGTAACAAGTAGTACTGAAAGGGGTTGCCGGAGACAGCATGCACCACTCAGAGGGCGGCACGTTGTAATCTGAAGCACGTTAATGGGAGACGTAGGTAGAGTCATTTGTTGCGTGCCAGGGAGTAGCCTTTAGTGCTTGGCTGGTGGCGAGCTACAGGGCGGCGAGGGGTAGGGTGTGTAGGTGGCAACACAGCACCACAACGGAGCGGCAGGGTGCATTGGGCTACACTATGTCCTCCCGTTGCCAGTGTCACTATTTCTCATCGCCATGTTGCGGAGATGTCGAACGAGGCAGTGCGGTAGGGGGTCAGCGCCCTCCCTGCTTCTACTTCACTGACTCATGACGCTGGACTATAAGGTCACAATTGGCTGATTAAACGCATGTGTGTCTATTTCACCTTCAGGAGGAATTTTGCTATGTGGATGAGTCTCCTGGAAGCCTACTGCGAGCGAATTATTATGTGGAGATTCTGAGAGGGATTACCAAGCGTATATAACAATAACTAAACGCGAAAACTGTGCTGCCCTTGTCCCGCCCTCCGGCAGCCAAGCCTGCAGAGACAGACTACTTTAATCCTAACCCCCTCCCCCTTCTCCCAACATTCCCTCGAGGCGACGTATGTACCTCATTTTTTTCCCAGAAGACCTCCCAGAATGATGAGACCGATTTCACACTGATAAAAGAATAATACAATATCTACCTGCATAAAAGTGAAAAGAGCCACTTGGAACACTTTATGCACCTCAGCAGGTGAGGGCGGCGCCGCGCTCCTTATATAGATGAAAGCAAAATATGTTGAGCTTCGGTGTCCCTCAAAAAGCCTGTGAGCGCCTTAGCCTTAGTGTCATTTCACGGCCTCGTGCATGGCCTTCCCACCACCCTCGGAGCCGATGTGCCTGGAGAGGTCATCATCCAAAACCCGAAATCCTCGCAGCTGGGAAGATTTGTTGATATGTTTTCCTTGCGCTCCCTCCATCCCTTCCTCCCTCCCTTCCTCCCCCCCTTACTCCCTGACGTTGCTTGACATGTGTGTGTGCGTGTGTGTGTGTGTGTGTGTGTGTGTGTGTGTGTGTGTGTGTGTGTGTGTGTGTGTGTGTGTGTGTGTGTGTGTTTGTATCTCTCTCTCCAGTGAGGTTTGCAATAATTTGACTTTATGAAATTTATAGGCATGAGTTTATCGTAAGTTCGGCTTGCAATGTGTGTCGAAGAGTTAATTAAGCTATCAATGATCCTTAATTATTAGGTGTATGCAGCACGTTACCAATATGTACACTTCGTGCTTGGTCGCATTTATGGTGCTTGTGAAAGTACTAAATACGTTCATAATTATAGGCGCTACAATTATAGTGGTAGGTTTGTTCTGCAACTTCCCTCACCCCCCACAGACACACACCATCCTGTACCCACGTAGCCTCTGCCCCTCGCCCGTGCCCTGGGGTCAACGTGGGGCTGCGGCGTCAGGCTCACTGTCTTCCACTTAACGACCCGCCATTTGTTGCTGGAGTCTATTTTGGTCCTCTTCAAGATTCAAGTAGTTTTTCACGACGACCCAGCCAGCGTCCAGTGTGCCAGCGGCGATGGTCTGTGTGGCGGAATTGTGCCTCACCTCCTCCTCTTCCTCCTCCTCCTCCTCTTCCTCCTCCTCCTCCTCTTCCTCCTCCTCCTCCTCTTCCTCTTGGGGACGAACTTGCGTAATGATGCGAGTTTTTAGTGCAACATTAGTCCTTCTTGTCAAGTCACATCTCCCTGATTAAGAGGTGGTCCAGTTGTACACGGAGACGGCGGCGGAGCGTCTTTAATCAGATTCAGTAATAAATTAAGTCTTGAAAGGCCGTAAATAATGCAACAAAAAGCAAATAGAAAAATAAATAGTGAGGGACGAGCGTTACACAAAAGGCTGCCAGCTGTTGAGCGTTGGAGCAGGCGGGGTGAGGGAAGGGAAAGGGTTGGAGGAAGGAGGGAAGCGGCTGCAGACTTATACTTTGATGGATTTATGTTTAAACTTGACAGACTATGCCACGTCTTGTTCAGTGCGCTACCTCCTCCTATTCCTCTTCTATTTCCTACCTCCTCCTCCTCCTCCTCCTCCTCCTCCTCCTCCTCCTCCTCCTCCTCCTCCTCCTCCTCCTCCTCCTCCTCCTCCTCCTCCTTCTCCTCCTCCTAGTCGTCGTCCTCCTCTTTCTTCTCCTCCTACTTCTCCCTCTCCTCCTACTTCTCCTCCTCCTTCTCCTCCTCCTCTTCCTTCTCCGTCTCCTCCGCATTCTCTAAGTCAATTCAGATTTGTATTTACATAGCCCAAACAGACTCCCACGCGTCTTAATCTCTATTATGATGGTTCAGTGGCAACAATTGTGCTGTAGAATGTTCCCCCTAGATCTTGTCAGGCCTGCTTCTGACGCCGTGGTCCAAACATCTGCTGGCCAACGAATTAAATGACTTCGTGTAGGCTGGCTTGTTCTTGTCGTTTTTGTTTTGTTTTATTTTCTTCTTAACGGCGGTCGACTTTAGTGTATAATTTGCGATGCTTCAGAAATTAGCGTCGACGCCTTGGTGTTGTGGTGTATGTTGAGGCTGTTGAGGCCGAACCAGACTTTAATCAGGCAAGTTGTTAGTGTTGGGAGGCTTGGCTGGGCAGGAAAAGGAGAGAGAGAGAGAGAGAGAGAGAGAGAGAGAGAGAGAGAGAGAGAGAGAGAGAGAGAGAGAGAGAGAGAGAGAGAGAGAGAGAGAGAGAAAGAGAAAGAGAGAGAGGAATAAAATGAGAGAGGCGATGCAGGGTGGGTATAGGAAGCAAGAGAGAGGCAAGCTAGCAAAATGATGAGCCAAAACAGATGGCGAATAATGGCGATGCGTGCAGTAAAGTGGAGAGGGATGATGATGTGTGGGTGTATAGCTTCTAAGTAGCGCCTCCACTAATCCAAACACCAAATGCAGTTGTTTTTTTTATATTTATTTTATTTATGCGAGTAAGAAAAAAAAATGAAACCCCCTAACTGAGTATGATGAAGCTTGACTCCCTCATGACTATACAGTATGCAGAGTAAATGTTAGATGCTTATTGCTGGTTATTTTCCTCCACTGTCTCTGTCTGTGTATTAATTTCCTGTTTTTTTTCCCCGCTGCTCTTCATGACGCGGGGAATGTGTGTATTTATCATAGTGTTACTGATTGTCTTGCGCTGTTTTCTCATCATGTGGGATCAGAATCAGGTTCGTGATGTTGGGGGGCAATGGTAAGTGTAGTACAGATGTTTTAGAGTGTAGTTGTTGTCGTTATTGTCGGCTTCATCCTCATTGTTGTTGTTACTCTCCTCCTCCTACTCATCCTCCTCCTCATCATCATCGTCATCATCAGTCATGGTCAACACACGTCACAGTACAGTCAAGATGGAGAGTCCCAATTGTCGTAATAGATTTCATTCAATCACACACCATTCAGGTCAAGGACTCGCCCTTCATCATCCCCTGTCATTGGTGGCGGAGGTGTGCGTGTATGTGTACGTGTGTTGGTTGGGGGTATGTGAGTGCGTGTGCGTGAATGGCGTGTTCTTTGTATATAAGATGGCGGCGGTTTTACTGGAGTCCTTTTGCTATTACACCTCGCGTTCTCCATCACCTCCAACGGGCATGGCTGTTCCTCATCCATGTGACACCCGCTTCAAGTCACCCGCGTCCTCCCTCTCATTACCGTCCCAGCGACACGTGATTCTCTTGGGCGATGGATGACGCTTAACTAGAAGGTCCGCCAACACCACAGCGGCACGCGTTGCCTCAAACGAATCCTTTGACTTAAATACTTGTTTCCGCAGACAGACGTGTACCTTCGGCCTCGCCCTCGTCAGTCGGAAGCCAACCCACCGCCCACGTTCCCTTGCATACTTCACTCGACGCTTCTGACAGTAATTGGAGCTTTCGGCACCACCCGCAACATTCAGGACACATGTTTTTTTGTGTTTTTTTCGTGTTTACTCCGACAGGCAGGTGGTAGTGGTAGTGGTGGCGGCCTCGTCCTCGTCCTGACTGCCGCAGCGAGCACGTGAGAGTTGAGTGCCGCAGCGCTATGCCTCTGCAACAATTAGCTTTCTGGTGACAATAGAGGTGGAGCTTAATGGACAGAAGGTTGGCAGGGTGCTGGCAGACGCGTGGGGGGAGTCATGGCATATAAAGTAGATGCAGATGTGAGGTGACAGTAAAGAGAACATCTGGAGGTGTTTCAGGGTGGGCACAACGTCACTGGCACCCACTCTGTCCATACCATGAGTGCCGCGGATCTCATTGTGCGAGTAGGATGCCAGACAGATAGATAAATAGATAGATAGATAGATAAATAGATAGTTGGATAAAAAAAAATTATAGCTAAGGTAGAAACAATAGTACGTTAATAGATAAAGGACAGATAAACAGACTTCCGCAGCCTATAAATGTATTACATAGTATTAGTATATATCTCATCGCTTGCAGCAATTAAATGATTTAATTTACTTTAAACATGAAATTGCTAGTAGAGAATTGTACTCCAGCAAACTATCAGTTCATTAATTTGATCTCCTTAATAAAACGTAAATATATACACGTCGAGAGGAACAATGAGCTGCAGCCTCAATGACCACACCAAAAACAGGAGTACCAAGGACGTTAATATTAATTTCCTCACACTCGTTATCACTGTATGTATCAGTATGTGTTGTACTCAGAATTCTCTAAGAAGAGAACAACCCCTTCCACACACACACATACACACACACAACACAACACAACACAACACAACACAACACAACACCGTACACGTCACTCACCATCACTGTGTCCTCAACAGCCCACCCTTACCCCCACCACCACCACCACAACACTCACCACTGTTCCTCCTCTACAACCACTCCTCACAGCCATCCAGCTTCCCTCGATCGCCTCTATCGAGAGTACACTCCCCTAACATCAATAGTGGTGTGGTGAGGTGTCAGCGGCGTGGCGGCGGCTGGTGGAGGTGATAGTGCCGGCTGAATGAGGGACTACTGCCGGGGGAGAGATAAGGCAACGACTGCGGGAACCTGCCAGCGGCCAGCATGGGAAAAGTATCGAGTCCATTAACTACATTTATTCTCCAAATTGAAGGCATTCATAACCAGCAGAGCGCGTCAAGGGAGCGGGAGGCTAGTAATATGGCGGGGGGGTGTCATTTTGGAGGGTTACTGACATCCCTCGACGCCCGCCCGTAACTCTTTGTGACACCCACGTCCATCCACGCCTTCATCCACCACCATCCTTACTGCCACTCCTTCTACACCTTGCCTATTCTCTCCTCATTATCCTTCCTCCCGCCCCTCCCGCCCTCCAGCCACGCTACCCACACAAAGACTTGCTCACGTACGCTAGGAACCTTCAACACAAATTTCACGCAGCATACTCTTATCGAGGCATCGGTCTTGATTAACGAGATAAACACTGGAAATGGTACGTAATTACATAATGTATCTGTGCCGCTGACATTAGAATCGGTAAGACAGAGACAAGACTTCTTAATGAGTACGCTTTTTACTCCTTCGTTTCGTTGGCAGTAATTAGACAGCACATGAGGGGTGCGCGTGTTGCAGTCCCGCAGGGAGACTACCAACACTCAGGCAACACAGATGAAGGACTGTGGTTGTTTCTAATTATACAACCATGATAGAATAACTTATTAAACTTCCATAACAAAGTCAATTTATGCTGCTTTGGGGTCTCAACAGTAGCGCTGGTGGTGATAACGGAGGAGGAGGAGGAGGAGGAGGAGGAGGAGGAGGAGGAGGAGAAGGAGGAGGAGGAGGAGGAGGAGGAGAAGGAGGAGGAGGAGGAGGAGGAGGAGGAGGAGGAGGAGGACGAGGACGAGTATAAAGAGTATCAAGGAAGAATAGACAGCAACAGTCTTACTGGACCTAGCGAGGCTGTCCGTGTGGCTACACTACTACTATAATATCTACTTAATAGAGACAAAAGGACAGCAAGGTGGGCGTCGAGCACCACGTCCCACACGGTCATCACCAACACCACCAAACCCAACACCACAGACATGCATCGGATCCTTGCAAACATTTTCATTTTTGTATTAAATATATAATGAGGAAATTAGTGGAAGAGCAACGTGGACGTGTAACATGAAAAGTGGATTTTTATGTACAAATTGTGATGCTTTTTGAAACAGACTCACCAAGTACTGTACACCTGCCACACACTGTCAACAGGTACCAGGAAGAGGAGAAGGAGGAGGAGGAGAAGGAAGAAGGACATGAAGATAGTGGTAAAGGAAAGAACGTTGGGACTAGAGAAAGGAAGTGAGCTTTTATGTGGAGGTGAAGGGAGTGGAATATGTGTGGAATGTACAAATAGTGGAAGAAAAGGGTGGTGGGGTTGGGTGGTGGGATAAAGGAGTGCCGCGGGTGGGTGGTAAGCGTGGAGGGGCGTGCATGCGGGCCGTCAGACTTCACTGTGGTGGGCGGACGGGCGGCTGGGTGGGCGGGTCCTACCAAACCGTCGTCCCTCGCTTGTGTGTGCACCGCCGCCCTCATGCTATTTGCTCATCAGGAAAGTAAAAAAAGGAGTGCCTGTGCTTCTTCCTTGTGTGTGTGTGTGTGTGTGTGTGTGTGTGTGTGTGTGTGTGTGTGTGTGTGTGTGTGTGTATGTGTGTGTATGTGTGTGTGTGTGTGTGTGTTCCTGAGTATGGAAATTAATATATACGTACAGTGGCCCCATTCAACTCCATACAATTTATACAATTTATACACTTTTCACTGTGTATAGTTAATTTTAAATAGATTGCAGTCCCTCTCCCTCTCCTCCTCCTCCTCCTCCTCCTCCTCCTCCTCCTCCTCCTCCTCCTCCTCCTCCTCCTCCTCCTCCTTTTAAAAAACAAATTATATTACACCTTTTGCACACGGCATGTATACATATATATTTCCCTTGTACACGTATATATTTTCCCCGTACATATTTTTTCCCCATAGGTACATATTTTTCCCTTGCTCGCTCGCCTGACGCTCATGACTCAAAGGTTGAACCGGGGTCGTTGTTTTTTTTTTTCGTTTTTTTTCCCCTCCCTTTTTTTTTTGGTGGTCGTCCATATATTGGCAGGGGTCGTCCGGTCGTGTTTGCCGGGCTGAGGTGTGTCGCCATACTGTTTATAGATCAACACGACAAGCGAGGCATCAATAATAATGAAGTTCGTGCATGTGCCATTGTAGTGCCTCTCTCGCTATGTCTGTCTGATGTCACCCTCTTCTCTCTCTCTCTTTTTTTCTTTCTCTCGATCTCTATCTATTTCTCTCTCTCATGGTGGTGGTATTGATGCAATATTACAATACATTTCCACTCTTCTTAGATAATAAATTTCTTCCCATTCATCCTTTCCAGCATGTTTTATATGTTTCCTCCCACAGGCCTGGTTTGAGCGTCCCATGTCACCCCTGTCAGTGTTTTTTCCATTCATTTTACAACATTCCAACAAGTCCTACTCTCCTACTTTTGGCAGTTTGGTTTCGCACCCTTGTCTCTCTCAAACGCTCTCCCTTTCCCCTGCCGCGTTCCTCCTCTGCCTTGTCAGTCACAGGGAGTAAGCTGTTATCACCAAATGGATAGCTTGTCTGGTGCGGGTCTGCAGTCTGTCGCTCCAGCTGTAGACGCAATGAAAGTTATGACCACGAACACCCGCTTCAAGGGGACGCCGAGGGATAACCTAAATATATAAGAGTAACAATGTGTATTAAAATGTTCCCTTCCCTCTTCTTACACACACAGTCAAGTAAAAAGCGTTTGTTATACAGCTTTTAATACATTTTGTAGTTTGCTTATTTTTTCGCTTCCTTTGTCGATATTACAACCTTTCAGCTTTCCCTCCACTCCCCATCCATCGCTCCCTCCACATGTCTGATCCCTCCCTACCCCACCGACGTCTCCTCTACCTCCTCCCCCAAAACATATCCATAATTGAACACAGTGGCGCTCCAATTAAAGGCCTGTGAACCACCTGCACGATACTCCTCATAGAAAAAAAATCAGCGGAACGTGTAGGAGGGAGAGTGAAGGAGGGAGGAGAAAGGGGGAACAAAAATACAGTTCCTTTGAAGCGCACACGCAAAGTAAAGTTCCTTTATATTCAAAGAGAGTAACTTGTAATATCATGCGGCAGACGCACGCACATGTACACCGATCTAGGCCACACGGTCACGAACGCACGGAACCATGTGACCCAAGCCGTCATGAGAAAGAGAATACTGAAGCGAATCGATATCCTTCACTCACCTTTGTACAAATCACTCGAGGGAAAGGTGAGTGCTGTTACTCCCTTGGTTCAGGGTTTAAGTAAGACTCGGGTTACTGCACAATGTTGCCGCCGTGTTGGGCAGGGTAGAGGACAGCCTTGTACCGGCGGACCACCACACTCAAGGGTAACAGAATACTGATGTCTGATGTGTTTACCTGCTGTCAACAATGAACAAAAAAAATGTAACCTCCCCTGGACGCTTGTTGACGCTAGTCGATATTTTATTGGGCCATTCCATCATGGGTAAACACACACACACACACACACACACACACACACACACACACACACACACACACACACACACACACACACACACACACACACACATACATACATACACTTTCCATGCACAAGCAGGAACGTACATGCGAACATCCCCACCCATCGCCCGCTGCACGTCACGAATCCATCTGAATAACGTTGCTATTAGCCCAGCAAAACACAGCTTTCCACCTCCTGCCATTTCTAATCATAGCGGCAAAAGCTACTCATTTCCAGGTCCGGCAAGGAACGGGAAGAGAGAAAGACCTCGACATAAAGGCAACGCAAGAGAATAATTTGGGGAGCGTAGTAGAGAGCAAGAACAGTACATAAAGACTAGGAACTGAAGGATTTAAAGAGTCACGTCTAAACTATTCAATGAAGCGCAATAGAAACTACAAAATATGAACCCTATTATCGTAGAAATGTGGACTTCATGAGAGAGCAGGAGGGAGAGACAGACAGAGAGAAAGAAAGAAAGAGAGAGAGAGAGAGAGAGAGAGAGAGAGAGAGAGAGAGAGAGAGAGAGAGAGAGAGAGAGAGAGAGAGAGAGAGAGAGAGAGAGAGAGAGAGAGAGAGAGAGAGAGAGAGTGTGTGTGTGTGTGTGTGTGTGTGTGTGTGTGTGTGTGGTTGTGGTTATGGTTGTGTGTGTGGTTGTGGTTGTGTGTGTGTATGTGTGTCTGTTTGTGTGCGTATGTATGTGTGAATGTGTGTGTGTGTGTGTTTGTGTTTGTGTTTGTGTTTGTGTTTGTGTTTGTATGTGTGTGTATATGTGTGTGTGTGTGTGTGTGTGTGTGTGTGTGTGTGTGTGTGTGTGTGTGTGTGTGTGTGTGTGTGTGTGTGCGTGTGAGTATGTGTATGTGTGTGTAGGTAGGCAAGTGTATAAAATCAAGACTGTCACCCAACTCAATAACATAAAAGAGGTACTTATTTCTGTGTCACCGAGTGTCAATGAGGTAGACAGGAGAAGCTTTCTTTTTCACTAGTGTCTGCCGCCCAGGTGAAGGGGTGCACCTGGCTTGTCTGGCTTACTTGGTGCACATCCTTGGTGTCCCCAGACCTACCTGTCGCCGCGAAAAACGTCCATCATTAAGTCTTGGCATCTGGTCAGACTGGATGAACGGGTCCTGCACAGCTCGGGTCTGGTGGAGGACGAAAATCATTATCTTACGGTATATATTGTTTGTGTGGCGGCGTCGTCTGGTTTACGAGGATGAGCGCGATTTTTGAGCCAAATATGTACGTTCCCCTGTCAGCGTCATCAATCAGTCGACGCCCAGGAGCCGCCGGGAAGCAGCGAACACGGCACTTAGAGAGAAAATTCAATTATGAGTACAGTAAAGTTCAAGGATTGCGTCCCGCGCAGGCATTCCGTGGCGGCCATTAAGAAGCAGCTCAGGCACTCACCGATGACCGGGCGGGAGTCGCAGATACAAAGGTGTACATACAACATTTATATCTTAGTTTACGAGTCAAAGAGTGTATATAAATTGCTTCATAAAGTATCATAAACCAGACGCCTATAAGTTTATGATACACACATTAGTAGATCTTCGTAAGGACCTCCATCAAGCAGGACTCCCACGGCCATGAAAACGGCTCATAGGCAAGGAAGCAAGGAGGCAGGGAAGCAGGGAGGCAGGGAGGCAGGGAGGCGGGAGGGGAAGCGGAAAAAAAACATGTATTCAAAGAGCAAATACTAATAAAGATAAAATATTAAGCGTTTTACTTAAAGCTGCCTCATCGACCCAATGAACGGGCTGTGAGGGCGACGATGGTGGACAAGCAGGTGATACATGGGCCGTTCAGACCGTCCACTAACTGCTGTTCTCCGGTAATAAGGCTTTGTACACCTAGATTGGATGTGGGTTGAGGCCTGTGTAAAGCAATATTGGGTCATGCATCTATCGCCATTATGCTGTGAAGTGGTGGTGATTGTCAAAGGGATGAGGGTTCGGTTGAGGGCAGTGAACAACATGAGTGATGGGCTGGGAGGGTAAACTATCTAAAGCGGGTCTGTTTTATTGATGGTGTATTGGGTGGTGATGCAGAAGCCAGTCTGACGTGATTGATTTGATTCCCGTGTCCTACAGTATCCTGAATGTGTGTTATGGTGTTCAGGATCAGGATTTAATTCGCTTTGGACAAGTTTTATTCCATTTTCCATTCTCACTGCAACAATCTCAGCCACTCTTGTCTTCCTCTACAACAATCCTTCAAAATACTAAGCCCATCTCTCCTTATGTGCTTCCTTTTCAACTAACATAGTACAGTGCATGTCATAAGTTTCATGAGTAAATACAAGTGTTCAAGGGAAGACCAACCTGGCGTGTGGGTGTATGTGTGTGTGTGTGTGTGTGTGTGTGTGTGTGTGTGTGTGTGTGTGTGTGTGTGTGTGTGTTTTCTTTTCTTCTTTTTTTTTTTTTTTTTTTCTTTTTTGTCTGTATTTTTTTTACCATCATAGTATTAAGCCTTATATACATTTTTTCCCCTAATTCAGGAAGCTTGTTTATGGCATGTATAATCAAGCGGATCAGCGGGACATATTTCTAGGAGTATAATCAAGATGGAAGGAAATAGTGTGAAATTATACGCATGAACCTTATACGGACATGAACAACCTTTACTTGATGTGTGTTTTGTATGAAGAATTTGTCTAAACTCCTTTATTCTTCTTTCCAGGTGAGGTCACAGAGAGGCTGACGGGCAGGCGACTCTAAATCAGGTATGAATCGACTCACCTTAGAAGCGGTAAGGTGAGGCAGGAACCCATCTCTTTAACCACAACCGTCACCTAAAAACACCACCACTATTTTATAGGATATACATACTGATCAATACATTACCTGGGGCCGAACAGGTTGAATCTTTTGTGTGTATACCTGAGCCAATTACCAGCTGTTTCATCTACGTGTATACCTGTTGGAGGAGTAATGACAGACCCTCAGGTGATCCATCAGCTCTTAGTGGGTGTTGGCCACGGAGGGGCGTGCTAAGGGTGGGGGGAGGACCTCAGGTAAAGGGGGAAGGTAAAGGGGGAAGGAGGGAAGTAGTTTCTATCGTGCCTGGTGGCCTTTGAGGTGGGAGATAAACTAATGGAGAGAGAGAGAGAGAGAGAGAGAGAGAGAGAGAGAGAGAGAGAGAGAGAGAGAGAGAGAGAGAGAGAGAGAGAGAGAGAGAGAGAGAGAGAGAGAGAGAGAGAGAGAGAGAGAGAGAGAACCTAACCCAAACTCTTTGTAACACCACTTATTTTAAAGGTATTCTGAAGCCTTGTGAAGCATTTTGTATACATGTAATACCTTGTGATGTAAGTACAACCAAGAGACATGTCGCTTGGCTGCCACTCCTCTTTAGTACACTTTTCCCTCCTTCCTCCCCCTTCCGTCTTTACTCCTTTACCTCTTTCTCTATCGCGACACTCTTCCGTCCCCTTTCTCTCCTCCCCTCCCGCCACTCTACCTATCCCTTCATACCTCACGCCAACAAACTTCCCTTCACTTCAGCCGCCACCACTATCTCCCCTCTCTTCACACTCACCCTCTCCCCCTTCCCCTCTCCCTCTTCCCCTCTCCCTCTTCCCCTCACAAGTGAAATACATCGGTGGCCTTTTTAGATCTTGAAGTTATTTCTTCCTTTTTCTCTCTTCTCCTCTCGCCCTCTCCCTTTCTCTCTTCTTCACGCCACTAACGGACTTAAATATACCACAGATTCTTCTCCTCCTGCCCCTCCTCCTCCTCCTCCTCCTCCTCCTCCTCCTCCTCCTCCTTCTTCTTTCATTATTATTCTGTTTTTTTATTAAATATTTGTTTGGTAAATTTTTACGATAGGATACAAATGATACTAATATAGATATGAGAATAGACTGATAGATAAATATTAACAGATAGATAAATGAATATAAGTTTAGAAGTGGCAGGTAAAGTCATCTTCCTCCACCTTCTATTGTTCCTCCATTTCCTCCCTCCCTTTACCATACCAGCACTCTTTTCTCTCCCTTCCTCCCCTCCCTCTTTCTCTCCCTCTTTCTCTCCCTCTTTCTCTCCCTCCTCCACTCCATCTTGTCCACAACGTACGAGTGTTTTTTGTGTACACTCAAAAACTTTTACTCCCTTTGTGTTTCCTTTTTTCTCCCTTTTTTCTCCCTTTCTCCCTGTGACTCCCTCTGATCTCCTTGGTTCTTTACGGTTCTCCACGGTTTTCCTCCCTCGCCCCAACACGTGACGGGACGGAGAGAACCAGGCAGGCGAGTTTTTCCTTCACTTTTTTTCCCCTCTTCTTTCTATCGCTTTAGAGGGACGAGTTTGTGTCACTAGTGTTGGGGTTTGCTGCGGTGGTGGTGGTGGTGGTGGTGGTGGTGGTGGTGGTGGGAAGGACACGAGGCGAAGGATTAAGAGTCCCTACATCCTTTGTCCTCATCCTACAAGGACTCACACGGTTTAAATAACTTCCTACAGCAATGCTAAGACTCATTACACTAGTCCTGTTGTTTTTTTATACATAATTATTCTTGTCTTTAGTGTATAGAAACAGAAAATTTTGTTCCTTGTATTCAGAACCAAAAAATAGACCAATTAACACCACCAGCGTCACTACCACTACCAATACTATTAATAGGAAAGCAAGTCACAAAAATCCTTCTAGCAATAACTTAGGAATCATTAAGAATAGCCACAGCAACTTTCTATTACAATCAGCACCACCACACTTAAGTTGAAGGCCTTACCACACAAATCCTACACCAACCACCACTACCACATCACGTCTCTACCACCACCAAGGGAACATTACAAGGGAACACAAACAGTAACAGACCCTAGGATCGTAACGAAGGCTGTTTGATATAACTACTCTACACTAACTACTTGAATTAGAGAAAGGATAGTACAGTGGAAGGCTCCTTTACATTAACTACTTAAAGTTCACGTCCCTAGCATCACCACACGTAGCTGAGGACCTAACCACGCAAATCCCACCACCACCACCACCACTATCACCATTACAGTTACCATAAGAACCTACCATAAACATAACACCACCACCACTACCACCACAGTTACCAAGAGAGGCTCCCACACCGCCTAAAATACCTCTCCTCCACAGTTTCACCACAGACCTCGACTTACATAGTGTCGGAAAGTCTTTATTAGAAGGGAAGGGAGAATACTTAGAAATGAGTCCCACGGGCGGTATATAGCAAGGGAGATGGGAGAAAACTGACCCTTGAACGCGTTAAGGAGGGAGAGGAGGAGTGTGAGGAAGGAAGGAAGGAAGGAAAGGTTAGGTCAGGAGGAGTTCGGAATGGGAAAAAAAAATGTAATGGGAGGAAGGGAGGCGGAGATTATATGGAAGAGATGGAAAAGTTATTGTAATGGTGAATTGGTTACATGGTGGAAGAGAGGAGGAGAGGAGGAAGAAGAAGGAAAAGAAGAAGGAAAAAGGTGAAAAAACAAGATAAGAAAGAAGAAGAAGAAGGAAAAGACGAAAACAAAAAGGAAAATGTGAAGACAAAAAATAAAAACCGAGATGAGATAAAAGGATACAAGAGCAATTAAGAAGAAAGATAGTGAGGAAAAACAAACAAGACAAGAAACAAGTGGAAAGAAAAGGCTCGTTATGGGCAGGGAAGGGAAGGGAAGGGAAGGGAGGGAGGGAGGGAGAGAAATATGGAGGGAAGGAGGGGAGGGGAGGGAAGGGAGAGAAACTGTTGCCCTACACAATTTCCTTCACGTGTTACCGGTGTGAACATTGCCCTTGGGTGTTACTGGGTGTTACTGGGAAGGTTTTTGTTGCATCTCCGCTTAGAACAATAACACTAGAATGGCTTACCTTTCTCTTTTTTTTTCTCTCTCTTTTTTTTTTTCCTCCTCTCTCTCAATTGTCTTTCTTTTTGTCTCCAGTAAGTATTTGTTTTTTGTGTGTGGAGGGGGGGGGGGGGATTGTGTGTGTGTGTGTGTGTGTGTGTGTGTGTGTGTGTGTGTGTGTGTGTTTATCTCTTATCTTTTACTGTTATATTCTCTGATTTTATTTTGTTTTATTCTAATATATTATTTTACTTTCTCTTTTCTTTTTTTCTCTTCTCTCAAAACTTCATTCCATCTTCCAGTTCATCATTTTTTAGAAACATTTACTCAACTTTTATGGGAAATTCTCAATACAATATATTAGTTTCCCATCGTTTATGACCCTCCTCCCTTTCTTTTTTTTTTTTGCCTGCTGACCTCGATCACCCACAGCCATGAATAATCAACGGGTGAACCTCATTACCGTAGGGAGGACCTGTAATGGGTGATTCCGGGGTCAGCAAGGAAGGGAGGAAGGGTGAAGGGAGTAGGAGGAAGGAATAGGAGGGTAGAGTTACACGATAGCCTTTGCCAGTCCCTTTCACCCTTTATCTCTCTCTCTCTCTCTCTCTCTCTCTCTCTCTCTCTCTCTCTCTCTCTCTCTCTCTCTCTCTCTCTCTCTCTCTCTCTCTCTCTCTCTCCTCTATATCCCAACCTTTTGCTCTTTCTCACACATTTTTTTGTAGTTTCCTGGCTTTTTTCTCTCCTTTGCCTAATCTCCCTGTTCTCCCTTCCCCTTCCTCTCCTCCATTCTCCCTGCCCCCTTATTTACTCTTTCCTTACCCCTTTGCCCTTTTTCCCTCTGTCTATATCCTCCCTTTTTTCTCCCTTTCTCCCTTCCCACTGTGTTAAGGTACCCCCCTGCTGGTCTGCATAGATTCCTTATGCCTCCCCCTTCCCTTTACCCTTCCTCTTCCCCTTTTCCCTCGACCTTCCCCTTTCCCTTACCTCACCTTTTACTCCCCCCCTTGCCCCTCCCTTTCATCCCCCCATCACCCCCACACGTGGACACACTAACATAATTCTTTGTGGAAACGACAGAATTTTTTTTTAAAAGCCGCCCTGTTTAGCCAAGGAAATTACACCACGTTAAAACCCTAATAACACGGTTTCCAGTTGGGGATTAAGGTGCTAATTATTTACCGACGCGACGCATAATGATAATCAAATAGGTGCAATTAGACGTTTATGCTCGTGTTGATATTATTTCCGCGGCGTGGAGGTGAGAATTAAACCCAAGGTGTCTGTAAGGAGGGAAATACCGAGGCAGGAACGGGGAAAGGGAAAATATTTGAAGGTAAACGTGTCGCCCGGGCAAGGTGAAGGGAGAGGAATGTTGTACTGCGGACGAGGAAGGGGAGGAAGAGGAGGGGAGGAAGAGGAGGGGAGGAAGAGGAGGGGAGAGGTGATGATGGAGGAGAGTTGGTGTGGGAGAGGTGAGAGGAGCGTGAGAAGTACAATACACACACACACACACACACACACACACACACACACACACACACACACACACACACACACACACACACACACACACACACACACATAGAACAAAACTGAAACCAGACCGTGAAGGAGAGAGGAAAATTGAATGACTGGCTCTGTGCATGCGTGTGTGTGTGTGTGTGTGTGTGTGTGTGTGTGTGTGTGTGTGTGTGTGTGTGTGTGTGTGTGTGTGCGTGGGTGTGTAATAAAGCACCCCACCCCGGAACAGCCTGTAGTACTTTAAGACAGAGTGAGGCTCGTGTACTGAATCTATCATCACGAGGGAAGACGAGGGAGGCGCGTGGTCTTAATTTGTTAATGTGGTTATCAGAGGAATATACAGGAGGAGGAGGAGGAGGAGGAAGAGGATGAGGAGGAGGAGGAGGAGGAGGAGGAGGAGGAGGAGGAGGAGGAGGAGGAGGAGGAGGAGGAGGAGGAGGGAGTGTTGTGGTCACTCTCCTGAAAGGCCATTATCCTACTCCCTCACTAGCCCTTCAGATCACTCTCACTGCACCTTCGAGACTAACATAGAGAGAGAGAGAGAGAGAGAGAGAGAGAGAGAGAGAGAGAGAGAGAGAGAGAGAGAGAGAGAGAGAGAGAGAGAGAGAGAGAAAAAAAAAAAAGAGAGAGAATCATTATGGTCGTGTTGGTCGTTGTGTCTGTCGTCTCATCTCTCATCCCACTTGGTTTAATTTAGTTACCTGCGTCCCTCCTCTTTCCCACGTCTCTCACTGCCTCGCCTCATGTGTCTCTCAGTCATGTCTTGCTGTGTTATGTGTGGGAAGAATCATGTCTGTCTGTCTGGCAATGATTTACTTGTTCTGCTCATCATTATCCAGTTTTTTGCTTGAGAGAGAGAGAGAGAGAGAGAGAGAGAGAGAGAGAGAGAGAGAGAGAGAGAGAGAGAGAGAGAGAGAGAGAGAGAGAGAGAGAGAGAGAGAGGAAAAAAGTGCATTTATATCCGTCATAACAGGATGCAGCTTCTGTCTGTGGAACGTGATGCTTAATGACTCCTACGAATGAATAGAGAAAAATGAAAATCAGTGAATAGGAAATTAAATAAACACAATAAAATAGTGTTAAATGTTGTATTTGATCTACTATGTTTTCTTAATCGTCATCTTCATCATCATCATCATCATCATCAGCACCTTTCTTTGGAGTCTTAATGTCATGTTCGTCACTGCCGTAATAATAGAGACAATACCTGATAACAAGGAGCAAAGTGCCGTGATTCAGGTGTACATTATAACATTAATACGTCATTGGGGGTGTATTAGTACCTCATCGCCTGTGTTATCCAGCGAGGTGGTGATCCCTCCTCCTGGTGCAGTGGGCGTAGATAAACTAAAAAGTTATCACTCGGAGGGAAATAATCGTAATTTAGAACCATGAAAAACCGCCGCGAGTGGAGACATGATTAATTCCCACAGATAGAAACGTTACATCAGACTAATACCAACATGATTAAGACAACTTGCCTTCCGCTTGAAAATACTGGAGTGTTCTTAAGGTATGTTGTTGTGGTTAGTCTTCATTATTCAAGTTTCCTTCCCCCTGTGGATGGAAACACTGTATAATGCTAAGATGATGAAGACAAATTACCATGAAAATAATAATGGTAATGATAATAATCCATAACATTCCTACACTTTCTTGATTATGTTCTGCATTATTTTAGTTTCTCTTCTCTTCCCTGTGCTCTGTAGGACATGACCGTTTTGACTTGGCTTGAGGCGTCACCTTCACCTTCCCACTCACCTTGATGCAGGATCCATTATATATGACAACACAAATCCTTTAAACAGGTCCTCGCACCACCCTCGCCTCCCTAATCCTCCTTGTCCCCACACATCGACCACACACTTGTTCTTCCCTTGTAGATACCAAGAAAATGAACCATATGAGCGTAGCTTTTAAGATCTATAATTGCCATAACCTTGTCGGTCTTCCTTAAACATATATCTGGTCCTTTCTTTATCTTCCTTCTCTTCTCCTTTTTTCTCCTGGTCCTCTTCCTCCTCCTTCCTTAAACTCGTCCCTCTCCGCCCATCCCGCCCATCGTCCGCGTGTCCCTGGCTGCACTCCCCTCTGACGCACATTTGTAAGCGTTCCAAAGACCGTAACCTATTCTGAATGAGTCTTTTTATAACCTTCGGCCCCGACCAAATACCTCTCATGAATAATTCTCTTGTTTCCATTGCATCTCCTCCCGACCCTTTACAATCTATACACCCATACGACTCCTTCTACTCCCCTTCCAGCTTCACCTCACTTCCTCGCCCTCAGATTTTCCTCCGCGCCCTCCCCGTGTGCTGGTACGTGGGGCTGCCTTCCCCTGGCCTCCTCATTAGGCTGAGAGGAAGAAAAAGTCGGAAATGCGGAAGTGACTGGATGTAGCGGGCGAGGAGGAAGGATTCGGTGTCGTGTCGTCGGGCTGTTCCCTGGCGGTACGTTGCTATCCGAGCATATCTGACGCGGCGAATGAAAAGAGACTGTTCGCAGTAGCCAGTCATGAAGTGGAATATTAATAAACGGGGAATATTTATGAGAACGCGAAGGCAGTGTTATGATTCAGCCCAGGCGTGGCGGTCCTTGTGATATCACCCTCCAGCCTGCATGTTACGCAACTGCCTCGCGCTATATTACAGGGTAAAGCTACGCGCACATACAGCAAGCGGGCGTATTTTAGCTGCATAGGGGTAGAGTTGCTTGCTACACATCCCTTCCATGAATAGTGATAACGTGTAATTGTGAAAACGCCCCGTGCTGAGCCCCAGAGAGTGCTACTTAAAAACACTTACGATCGATATAAATGATAGGGACAGGCTTGGTAAATGAGGCGCTGTTCGGCGTACGAGAGTGAGTGTGGAGTGGATGAAACCGATTATGAGTGTATGAGACCGTGTGGAGTGGATGGGGCACCACGATCAAAGGACAAGGTCGTGTGGAATGGATGCGAGTGAATGGATTGGATGGCGTGGAGTGAGACGTGGTAGGTAGTGTTACTGCGTCTTTGAGTGGCTGTAAAACAATGATCAGTTCTCAATCATCCCTTTTAGCCTAAACCAGCGAGTAGTGATTACCTGTAACTTTCTTGGTAGTCAGCGTGCCAGGAGAGCGATTTAAGAGGGAAGGAGGAACAGTATGTAGGTGATGGAAATGGAAGTGGAGTTAGTGGTTGTTGGAAGTGTCAATGTCTAGTGACGCAGAGAGGAAGGCAACACACAAGCATAGTTCACAAGGCACAGGAGTGGATTTCGTGGAGTTAATTATATTCAAATGTTGAATTAATCACGTTTCTGTTTTAATTACCCACACGGTGGATGTTGCTGCCACCGCCACCATCATCACCACCATTACTTCCCCTACCACAGCCATCACCACCACCACCCCCACCACCACCACCACCACCACCACCACCACCACCACCACCACCACCACCACCACCACCACCACCACCACCATCACCACCACCACCACCACCGCCGCCGCTGCCAGGTTTCCTTCTTGTAGAGCACCGAGTGATATCCCGGAGGAGGCAGACGCGGGGGAAATCTGAAGTGTTCTCATTAAGCAGTTGAATTATTGATGGTCTTATGTTTTATGTGTACACTCCGAGGGCACAGGAGAGGGGGGAAAGGGAGAGGATGGAAGAAGAAGAGGAAGAAGGAGAGAAGGGCAAGGGAATGAAGAGAAGGAAGATCGACACAGATGAAAACCAGCGAGAGGATTCCGTTCACGGCGTGTCCCCGGGAGTCTCTTTTAAGGTATCGGTGAAGTAAGAACATTGAACTTAAAGCGAGTCCAGATTACTCAGGGTTTGATTACTCAAGTTATAATGAGATTACGGGTCGGCGGGGTGTGAGGCGGAAGCGGCGGACCATCGGGTGTCGTGGCAGCTCGATGTGGAGGAGGAGGAGGAAGAGGAAAAGGAGGAGGCCGAGGCAGCATCTAGTAACGAAGGGAGCAGCAACACGCCCGCCCGCCTTTCAGCCTATTTCGTTCCCGTTTACGAACCTCTGAGTCCAGCGGCCTTAAGTGGATCCCCTGGCTGAGAGGGGGCAAGGCTCCCCGCCGCGTGCGAATTGGGGAGTCCATTTGATTCTTTCAGCGTCACCCCCGTGCGTCTGTGGCGGAGAGGAGGAAGGGAAAAATGATTGGAGGCAATTTTTGAGATGGAAATATATTGGTCGTGGGATTCTGGGTGCAGGTGACGAATTGGAAAAAAGAATTTGAAACTTTCTCCTTTTTCGGACACACATTCAGATATGAAAAGGTCTATTCAAAGCCACCAAAATATTACTGGCAACGGCATGATTCGAATATTTTCATTTGAGTCAGGCGAAACCTTTTGTTTTTGTCTTACGTACAGGAATACTACGCGTTCATCGCATATTTATAAACCACATTTTTCATTTTTTACGCCACAAAACTATTTGGCTTTAGACTGAACACCGAGGGCAAAAGAATACTGCAGAAAATTGACACACAGACCGAGCAGCACTGAACGCAACATTCTGACACATGACGAACCATTCTGAATGTGGCCCTCGCTCGCCTCTGTTAAGGTGGAGTGAAATTGAGCTAATTTCAATTGTGTTGCCTTTACTGGGGATGATAAGCACTGGTTAGGCCAGACGGCGGGGCAGGGACGCTCCAGGGAGGTACGGAGGGAGAAAAGAGGGAAGCCGAGAAAGGTGAAAATCAGAGGAGATGGATAAGATAAAGGAGACGAGAGATTGGTAGAGGGTAAAAAATAGAAAAGCCATGAAGAGAGAGAGAGAGAGAGAGAGAGAGAGAGAGAGAGAGAGAGAGAGAGAGAGAGAGAGAGAGAGAGAGAGAGAGAGAGAGAGAGAGAGAGAGAGAGAGAGAGAGAGAGAGAGAAAGAGAGAGAGAGAGAGCGAGAGAGAGAGAGAGAGAGAGAGAGAGAGAGAGAGAGAGAGAGAGAGAGAGAGAGAGAGAGAGAGAATGTTAGGATGGGACGGTTAACAGTAGCACCACCAGGGAAGGGAAAGGAAGGGAGGTAAAGGGAGTGAAGGGGAATAGAGAAGGGCAAGGGAGGGGCAGCAGCTGTTCGGAGGGACATTTATGGGTTGGTGCAGGTGATGGTGGTGGTGATGGTGATGGTGATGGTAGTCGTGGATGTGATGGTGGTGATGAGAGGGAGGCACGCTGTAGAATACCTTCCCTGCTACTGCTAGACGACCTCACTTTCCCATTCATGCATTTTTTTGTTCTTGTTGTTTCATGTGTTCAATATTTTTTTTCAATCGGTTAAAATGTTTCTCAATCAATTACCTTTTTTTAATTTTTTTAATTGAATATGTGGTTTAACGTGTTTTTTTTATATAGAGGAATGGGTTTAAATTCCTTTTATGTGGACTTGGCAAATGATAAAGTTCATGAAAATGCGCAGGAAATATTTGTGATTCCTTTCCTTTTCTTTTTTTTTCTTTATATTCTCTAGGATAAAAACAGATTAAGCGATAAATGTGAATGACACTGGCTGTTGGTGCCTCAATAAAAGTTATAAAGGAAACGTCAAAAGACTATTCAAGTTTGGAAGTGAGTTGACAGTTCCCTTTTGAAGGTGTCCTCAAGTCGTGGGAAAGAAGAAAAATAGAATGTGTTATATTCAAGTGATGAGGCTGAAGAACCACCACCACCACCACCACCACCACCACCACCACCACCACCACCACCACCTCCACCTCCACCTCCTCGTCATCTTCCTATACTCGTTTATCGTTGTCTTCCTAATGAGGGTTCGCTTCCACCACCACCTCCTCCTCCTCCTCCTCCTCCTCCTCCTCCTCCTCCTCCTCCTCCTCCTCCTCCTCCTCCTTCCAAGCAGCCAAGCCCGTACCCAGTCGCCCCTGACCTGCTGCTGCGGCATAAAACAAGCCTGGCCGTGTCCCCGCCCGGCACGGACACCGCTTCTCAAAACGCTCCAAACTTTTACCTCGCCTCTCCTTTTTATCAGAATTTTTTGCAGAATAATGACGTTGTGCTTTTTTTGTGGCCTTAATTTAGTGGGTGGTGTCTGCAGCATCGAGGATTTCTTATTATTCGTGTGTTACCTTGCCTCTTAAAATGCATTTCTTCCTATTTTATTAACTTTTCCTGTCAATACAACATACGTAGTTACTTGGGAAAATGTGTGTTAATGCGCGGAGTGTTGGCGATGGCTTCAGTAAAGATGCTTCAGGGAAGAAAATTACTGATGCACGAAGTATTGATGGCGGTTTTAGAGAAAATTGCAGGAAATGAGCCGGAAAAAATGTTTACTGTGCTGAAAGAATTTATATCATTCTTTTATCTTGATGGAATTTGAATATTCTAAATGGAGGAAATTTTGACATATATGTGAGCTTCTTTTTTCTTTTGTAATCCTGCAAAAGTTCAGAGACTCAAAACTTTGTTATTGAAGTTGGTCAGATTAATTTTCCCGATAATGTGCGCCGCGAGTTACACTGACGCTTCCATAATTTGTTCGACGGCACAGCGGCATCTGCTTCCCCTCCTTCAGAAAGTCAGATCAGTGATTCAGGAAGAAATTACACCACTGAGCACCTCGTACCCTCGTTGAAGTGGGTGTTGCAACCTTACGTAAGAGAAGGTCACTGTTTCATGGTAGGTCTTCCGTCATTCTTCAAAGGAAATATAATTTGGGTTCATTGGCACGGTGGCTGCCAGGGGTCACCGGCCGGGGTATAGGTTTGCCACAATTGCAGTCAAGTGAGGGATAATGGAGGCTGAAGAGAAACGTCCTCCTGCTTGCCTCTACCTTTCCAGCAGCCTGACGTATGACATCCACAGCAGACGAGTCACTTCCTGGCCACGATGCCACACAGCGCCAAGCACACGCCGCCTGCCACCGCCCGCACTTGTCACTCTCACTCACAGCTGTCAGTCGCCTCTTTGCCTCCTGGATTCCTCGGAAGATGGATGTCCTTTTAATAGCGTTTTTATATGTGGTTGAGTTCAGTGTGATGAACGGCGGGATGGATTTTTGATTACCTCCAGCTGCATCAGGCGTGCTATAGTAACAACAGCAGCGGTGCTATGCCCTACAATCGCCTCAGTCTGCCTTACGCCTTGCCATGAGGAACGCTACGACGACAGAACATGGACTCCTACCGAATGGCGATTAATTTCGTCTCCCCCTGCCGCAGAAGGAGCCTTCCTGTGTTGCCAGGGGCGCGGCACTTGATAGATGGCCGCGGTGAGTGGGCTTTTGAACAGTAAACGGCCTTGTTAGCGGACGGCGGGAGTTACTGCCGCGCGTCACGCAAACCCTCGCCACATCCACCCACATTCCGGCCCCACCCCGCCTTACTCCGCTTACCTGTGCCTCGCTACAGTTACCCTGCCTGGCTCCATACCGTCCTGCCTCGCTCCCACACCTGCGAGAACACACACACACACACACACACACACACACACACACACACACACACACACACACACACACACACACACACACACACACACACACACACACACACCAGACGAATAAACGAGCCAGCAAGTCACAACGACAAACACAAAACCTGAACCACAACACTTCAAGCCGCGTCCACCAGACCCTGAGTTATTTATGTGGTCCCCGATAAGCAAGTGTTTGTCTGGGATCCAAATATAAACAAAACGACGCCACGCTGAGATTCCAACTCTGTGCTATTTCTCGAGATTAAGATAAAGGAGGAAATATTAAAAAAGAAAGAAAAACAAACCAGTCAGGAGTTTCATCCGTGTGGGGTCTGCGGCACCACCACCACCACCACCACCACCACCACCACCACCACCACCACCACCACCTCCACCACCCAGGCTGTGCTGAGGACGACGATAAATTTCCCCGCTAACGAGGACAATAAAGAGGTGTCGCCAAGAGGTGTGACACGCACCCACGCCCCTCAGGGAGTCACGGGCGGGAGCATACCGGTGAGAGGCAGGGAGGGAAGGAGGAGGAAAAGAGCACAGGAGAGGAAGGAGGTTGAGGAGCAGGAACAAACCAGTGTAGAGGAAGGAGAAGGTGGAACAGGTGAGTGGAAATACTTCTCCCCTTATCGCGTGTCGGCAGGAAGGGAAAATAGACGTGCTTCAGCGGCGAGGACCAATGACACGCCTCTGGCCATGAGGGAGGGTAACGACGTGTGCTTGTAATCATGAGGGGCCGATGGGACGGGGGACGAGCCTAGCAACACACGCCGACGATGTGCTGACGAAGTGGCAAGAAAAATCAGCATCCAGTGTTCCTCCGTTTCTCTTCTCTCTCAATACTCTCTTGTTCCTCTACGTCATCCTTGGAAGGTAGTTTCTGCCTTCTGCCAACTAGACTCTTAACAGTAATATCTTGTGAAATTAATCCTATGTGTGACTAATACGAAATGGGGAAAAAAAGATGAAAAGTACAGTATTTCCTCACTTTTGTGACGTCTCAAGTATGCAAAAATAAAACAATTACCGCACCGTATTAAAGATTATTTGCGTGGATTTTCTGAATAATAACCGCAAACAAACCGGTGAGAGAGAGAGAGAGAGAGAGAGAGAGAGAGAGAGAGAGAGAGAGAGAGAGAGAGAGAGAGAGAGAGAGAGAGAGAGAGAGAGAGAGACAAAAGCAGAAAGACAAAGACAAACACAAAGACACAGAGAGACAGATGAAGAAAAAAACCCACACAGTAAGCACAAGGCAACACGGAGAGTTTAGCAGAGTGATATTGTCAGAATTTACATAATGAGAGGCGCATGACCTCAGTAAACCCGGTAGTAGTGAACATGAATCTCAAAAAAAAAGGGGGAGGTATGACGGAATTATGGGTCAGAAACATGCCACGCAAGAAGGGGAGAGTCAGCAAGAACGAGGGGAATAAAAAGGGGGAAAAAAAAACAAGTGAGAAGGACGAAGAGAAACCAGAAAGACCAGAGAATGAGAGAGAGAATGAGAGAGAGAGAGAGAGAGAGAGAGAGAGAGAGAGAGAGAGAGAGAGAGAGAGAGAGAGAGAGAGAGAGAGAGAGAGAGATCTGTTAAGTAGTTGGTAAAGTAGTGTTTACTGAACGTCCCAAGTGAGTAATGATCTGCTTGTACACCCTGACGAAGGTAACAGAGTAAATTTGGTGGAGGGAACGCATATAGGGAGTGAGATAGGGAAAGGGGAAACAAGGAGGGAGTGGGAGGGAGTAGAAGTGATGTGGATTTAAGGAACCGAGGGAAAGGGAGGTTGGTTGTTACGAGCTGAGGGGAAACTTTTGGGGTGAGGTGAAAGTTGAGGGAAACAGTGGAAGGGAGGTTAGGAAGAGGGGAGCACTGAGCCACAGGGATGACTGGAAGGAAAACAAGTTAGTATAGATAGGTAAGTTATATCTATATTAGAGAGAGAGAGGAGAGAGAGAGAGAGAGAGAGAGAGAGAGAGAGAGAGAGAGAGAGAGAGAGAGAGAGAGAGAGAGAGAGAGAGAGAGAGAGAGAGCTAATATTATGTCTTTCGCCTTGCGTTTACCCAAGCCCTCCATGTTATTAGATTTGCAGAGGGAAGTGTAAACTTGAAGGGGGGGCAAGAGTAGCGACAGGGGCTCGCTGACACAAGAGGAATCGGGGAGGAGCAACTAGACGGAAAATAGGAGTTGGGGTCATGACTTGAAGGATCACATTCATTTGTTTACATTAGTGTGCATAGTTTGGGGGCCAACACGGGGCGCCTCAGGTTATTAATGACCATCACTTCAGACAGGTAGAAGGATTATTAAGACAGGTGTGTGGCTGGAGGGGTGAGTGGCGTGGCGGCGTGCAGCGGTAGTGAGGGATTAGCAGCAATCAGAGGTAATCGAGAAGAGGGGAAATGACGTGTCTGATGGTTTCTTGAGGTGCAGGTGAGGGCGCTGCGAACGTCACTCTGTCAACATCTACACTGACGCCATGATGTCTGAAAACTAACTAAAACATCCTTTACGAAAACTCAAACAATTTAATCCTTTTGTGTATTAAACATCATATATCATTACGCTATTTCAATGTTGTTGTAGTTCTTTATCACAGAGGAATATAGATCCACCGGAGAGTCATTCTTACCTTGCCATACCATCACACCTCACAAGCTGTTCTCAGTATGACTCACAACCTGATGGTGACCTCGACGCCCTTGCAAACTAGGGTGGTCTGAAGGGCGATGGGGGTCTGGCGGATGGAGATGCTGGATGAAGATGGGGTGGGTGCGGAGGCTGGATAAGGATGGGTGTAAGAGGGAGGTGGGGAGGTAGGGTGAAGGGGTCAGACAGCCTTCCTTGGCCGCATCTTCATCTGGCACGCGGATGACGGACGCGGGATGAATGCTAAAGAGGAGGGTCCTTTCGCTGCCTCTAGTTGAAAGTTCATTGCAATTCTCGCTAGTGGCACATGGTAAACGATGGCAGTGACTTGAATCCTGTTGTGGCGGTGTGGTGGCGGACGTGTATCTCGCTGCTCCTCGTTCCTTGGCCTCGTGGGGGTGAACTTCAAGGAGACGTTAGTAACATATAAAGTTGCATAACAATTTACTAGATGAAGATGAGATGTTAGGTATGTAGTGTATGAAGCCTTGAATCAGTTGTGTCACTTAAAGAATATAATAAACCGGTTAGCGATGACGCCTCTCACATTTCTCTTCTTCCTCTGAACATCAGGAATCTTCACAGCGGTCCTAACCTCTCTCTCTCTCTCTCTCCTTTCCCTCTGCAAACCAGTTTAAGTCACAAGGGGAGGAAATATGAGATAGTACTTAATTATCTCTCTCTCTCTCTCTCTCTCTCTCTCTCTCTCTCTCTCTCTCTCTCTCTCTCTCTTTCTCTTTCTCTTTCTCTTTCTCTTTCTCTTTCTACAAACACACACACACATATATATATACACATGTAATAACAAAAAGATACAATTTACACTTGCTATGTCGTGACCTGAACAGCAAGAGTCAGTCAAGACCACTTATCCACGCGGTGTCGCACGTCTCAATGGCTTGGCTGGTCTCAAGGTCCTGCCGAGGATTCATAATGTCGTAAACGGTGTTTTTGGTGCCGCTGTAAATCCGTGCACAGTGACAGGAGTGCGACAAGCTGCGTGAGTCTTAAAGATTAATGAGAAGACGTCACGCACACCACCACCTCCCCGTCATCCTCCTCTTTCTCCTCCACCTTTTCCTTCCCCTTTCCCTACTCTTCTACGTCCCTTGTCTCTTTCTTCTGTTCCTCCTTCTCCTCCTCCTCCTCCTCCTCCTCCTCCTCCTCCTCCTCCTCCTCCTCCTCCTCCTCCTCCTCCTCCTAGTCGTCTTTGTCATCGTCCTCCCCATCCTATCACCCTCTTCATATCCTGCTGCATTCTCTCACAGCTTCTCCACCAAATCCTTTTATTCCTAGGCCAGCTGCGTCTCCATTCATATCACACTTGCAGCCTCCTATCACCCGCACGTCACATCTCCTCCACCTCTCTCTCCTTTTCTCTCATCTCTACTGCATCATGCACTCCTCTGCCTCCTCCTCCACCTCCGCTTAGCACCATCTCTCAACGTCTCTCACCTCTGTATCATTCCTGCCATCACATTGGTTTCCTTTACGGTAATTCTGGCTCTCTCTATCTTTCTTTACTTGCTCACCTCGCTCAGATCTCTCATGCAACCTGTTACACTGATCCTGCTTTGTTTTTATACTTTTTTTGTCCTGGTTCTCTTCTGTGGCTCTTCTCTACTCCCTGGTAGCTAATAACTCACTCCTCACTGTCCTCCATTGTAGACTTAAGACCTGTGTTTACTCCCATTGCTCACTTGCCATTATAGAAACGGATTAAAGACGTAGAAAAAGAGGTAAAGCAACGGAGGGACCACAACGTAACACCCTCGCGACGTGTGTTTATGGTTTCGAGGAACGCACCATTAATCTGCGTCAAAAAGTGCATACATATGTCGGGGTTACCATTTGTCAAGTGGGGGTAGGCAGGTGTGTGTCGCTCTGCTCGTGCACCTCACCTGAGCCCTTTCAGTATGCCACCTGTTGGGAGTTTCTTCCGTGTATCGGTAATTAGTGCGGTTGGAAGGGGATAATGCTCCTCTACCTGGCTGTGAAGGGGACTAGAGAGGGCCGCTGTTGTAGGCGATAATGATGCAGCTGAGTAAGTAGGGCGAGGGGAGCCGGAGGTCGATACTGTATTTGGCATGTTGAGTTTATGCACCGCTGCGTCAGAACACAGGCCGAGCATCACACTCATACGTATACATATAATAAATATACATTCACGCGTCAAGATACATATTCATAGGCTGCATGCGTATTCAATTTCGTGTTCTGTAAAAGTATATATG